>KB672491.1:3303353-3374657 GCA_000349145.1 Anopheles dirus | reverse complement strand
TAACGGGACGCTTGCCCACTTGCCCACGAGATGAAGAACACTTCACTGGCACACAAGCACAAACACACACACACACACACACATGCGAGGTTCATGCCGTGGCATAAACTGTGTCATGTCACTCCAAGCCGAGAACGAGACTATAAGCGACCGGTAATGAAGCATGTGATCCACTCCATCCGCGTGCGACACTCTTAATCAGCAGCGCTACGAAATGAGCTGCACTGTGAGGCGGCATCTCACAGGCAGGCAGGACAAGATAATCTTGTTTGGCGGTCGGTACCGTACACCTTCTGCTCGCAGGACGGTATCCCTGCCAGCGGAACCTCCTCAGCGAGGCATCGCAGGTGTCATGGTGTTCCGGGGTGTCCCAACCTGTGGGTTTGTAGCGAGACCTCCCATCAGTACTCCATTTTGTGAGCGATCCGACACCGCACCGCGGCTGGTCCGACAACCGTTTGCGGAAAGGACGTCACTGTTATTATTTCTTCCGCCCGTCCCACTCCGCTACCCAGTGTCATGTGCTCCAGAGTCCAGTAAGAAGCAGTGCCTTCCCGCACACAACACCGGGTGCGTTTGCGCGAAAAAACGCAATGACAGCGCGCTGTCACACTCGCTCACCAGGGTGTGTACTACCCGCTCCTCTCACTCGCACGCAAGGCATCTCACTTGTGACACACCAACACACACGTGGACGGCTTTCCACGCTTCCACGGTCACGTCGGTGTGTATATATTTGATCGTTTAAAACACCTTTCCCGTTCGCTCCAGCTCCTGCCTTCTTCGTCGCCTTTCGCAACTCGCCCTAACACGCTCTCTCGCTCTCGCTCGCGTGCGCTTCGCAGCACACAGCTCGCTCGTTCAATGTCATCTCCTCCTTGATGTTATTAGTCCGATCTTAATCGCTGATGATGGTTTCCCACCAAAAGGAAACTGTGGCAGGGCAGAACGGGGCAGGATCCCGTGAAGGATTTGCACTAAAAAATCGGAAAGAAAAACAAACAGGTAAGCGAGATAGCTCGTTGGCTCTCGGCGCACTGCTGCGACGCGAGGGAGGCCAGAAAGGAACCCCTTTTCGGTCCGTCGAGTCGGATCCGGTGACGTCCTTGGGTGACTATGTGTGACCCTGTGCAGCAGTTCATGCGTGTGCGTTTCGCAACCGCAGACCGGAGATTGGAGCGCGGAGGAGTGGGGCGGGCGCCGAATGTTTCATTACTTCCGTGGCTTACTGCACGGGACATAAAGTGCACACATCTTGACCTACACAGCCCCAGCCGCGTACGGATTTTGTCTACGTCCAGTACACCAAGCTCCATTGCCAAAGTCTTCACTCCAAACGCCTGCTCGCTCTTTCTCTACCTGGCTTTCTCTCCTAGTTACTCGCAAGCGCTTGTTATCGCTATCTCTGTCGCGCGCGTTCTAGTTACAAGTGTCGCTTTCAGAACATTTATAGGCTGCCAGCTCGGGGTTGATAGCGTTGCCGAGATTGGGCGTATGACAGGGGATTACGTACCCTATTCGACGTGGCTGAACGGCCACTACCGTGCCGCAGCTCCTCCTCGGGGAGCTCCTGTTCCCTTTCGATCCTCTGTACTTCCCCTCCCTCTCCCTCATCCCAGCTCACCCTCACCCGCGTACCTTTCTTCAGATGTAGCAGCAACACGGGCACAACAACAGCACACTCCTGCGAGGCAAAGCCCACCATACTAGCTGCCCTGTTGTCCTTCAGAGCCGTTTGCTAGCGGGGCTCCCCCTTCGTGGACGTTCTCGCACTCTTTCTCTCTCTCCCTCTCCCTCTCGCGCGCTCTCGGTTGATTGGTTGTGGGACACCAGGCGTGGAGCGTCCAGTTCGCTGCACCGGTTGAAAGATGGCTTTGGCCGAGGGCACCTCGTTTCGTGGTGCCCCTCGCACGCACTGATCTCCTGGGCGATCGCTGGGCACCCTGCCTGGGAGCCTGCTGCCACGACTCGCAGGTGTTTCGTTCGTCACACACGCTCACGCATACACACACAAGCACACACAAACACTAGCAGCAGCAGGTCGGAGGGAGATCACCTGGTCGTCAACAATAGGGTCCTCGGTGCGATCCGGATCTCCCGGGACTCCTGGCGGGCACCGGCAGGCCCCGCACACCCGGGACGGTTTACGGTGCGGTGGCGGCGACCGCACTCCGCGCTGCTGTTCCCCGCCTCGAACGGGCACACCGCCGCATTCCACCGCGCGATCGACGCCCCTCAGCAGCCTGGGCTGGGCACCAACTGGGTTCACTCCGGTTCCGGGACCTGCTGCGGTTCCGGATCTCCTAGCGCCGCGCTGGTACGCGCGATGGGCTCCCCGGAGGTAAAAAGAAGGCCACGCACACCGTGCGTCGTTTTGTGTACCTCAGCAACCAGCACAAAGTCGAGCTCGAATGGAACGGATGGAAAATTTGTTGCTTCTTCGGTATCCGGCGGACGGCAAACGCGGCGTCTGCGCAGAACGGACGCGCGCGCGCTACCTCTGCCCGCTCCCGCTTTCCGAACGTCACGCAGGGGGGGGGGGGGCGTTGCGGGGCCTGGAACGAAGTAAAGCGAGAGAGAGAGAGAGAGAAATAGACACACACACCCACCCATGTGGTTATGTTGAAGGAACGCTGTCTAAATGGGGACGCGGCGCACTAAAGGGAAAATTGGAGAAATCTGGTCCGAACTCTACGCACCTACCCCGACTCACAGGTGCTCACAGGTGGAGCGGTGTTGGGAGGCGGCTCTAATGATTATTTTGTTCTCTTTTCAGTGTGTGTGTGTGTGTGTGTGTGTGTGTGTTGCGCTTCAGGTTGGGTGGGAAGTTTGTTTGGGACATCGGGGTAATCGGGCACCCCTCCTATCTCGGAGCGCTTCAATAGACTCCAATCCCGATCTAATCATATCTCATCGGCTCTTTCGCTCTCACTCACTCTCTCTCTCTCTCTCTCGCTCGCTCGCATTGGTAGCAGTCGGGTTGTCACCCAGACACACACTCCCGAGGACTGCCCCATTTTATAATTGATTGCACCCGTAGTAGCGGGAGGATGTGGATCCCGGACCCTCCCGATGGGAGCGCGCGTGTGAAGCGTATAATCGGTCCCGTCAGGCCTGTGCGGGGAGGGTTACGAACCTCGGGCCCCTGGAGCGAGAGAGAGAGACGGCGCGCCAGCCTGTGGCCGTGGTTTTGGTCAGTGCGTCAGTGCGGAAAGAGGACAGCAAGCAGCTGGGGGGAGCGATACCGAGCCCAGTAAGGTTCTAATTTCGCACTCCACGGTGAGCGTCTCGCCCAGAACGAGGCGGAGAGCTTCCGGACGTTACGGAGATACCGCGGCGGGGCGATAGATTGACCTTCCCGGCGAGGGATGCGAGTGGGGGAGGGGGGCGTGATTGCCAAACAAGGATGAAAGTGAGTTGTTGTGCAACCGATTACTTTCACTAGACTTGACCGGCCGCTAGGACGTGGCGAGGCCATTTTCTTGGGCGAAGGCAGTTCCACGCACGCAAGTCTCGTCGGCATGCTGGCGCACACACCTTGCCCGAAGGGAAATTTTCACCTCACCACACAACAAACAACAACAACAACAACAACAAAAAAAAACCCATTGCCACATAAATCCTACCGTTCGACGCACGAAAACCCATACCCACGCGCGTGCTCCTGGACATCCGCGCGAGAGTATCTCATCTCGGCCCGTCTATTAATCGCTGGATCTATAAATATCGTTTCGTTAATAATAAACGCTAATATTGAATGGCTTTCTCACTCTCTCGCTCTCTCTCTCTCCCCCACCGGGATTGGACCGGCCTCCACCAGACTTCTGCGTTCGAAGCTCACCTTGCCCACCTTGGAAGATGTCTGAGGAGATGTTTTCGAACGAACGCTGCGGCCACACATCGCATTCCAATATGGCCGCGGTTCGCACGCACCTTGAGCTTGGATTGCGCAGCAACGGTTCGGGGCTTGGATTGGCGTACTTGATTTTTTTTTCGAAGTACAGCAGAGGTGTCGATGTGATCCACAAAACGTGACCAAACAAATGGTAGAAAACCCAATCTGGTTGTCAATTTTTGTTGGAAAGAACCTCAGATATCACTATATTTTAGCTACCCGAAGGTCGAAGGTAGAGAAGTGCGTACTGAGTACGAGAGGGTGAGTGAGTTAACCCTTCATGTAGAATTTTAATCACTCCTTAGGGAGTCGTTGTAATCAAACTCCCTCAGGAGTGTGGGGTTCCGCATCTCATAAGAGTGAGTGGGAGCAGCTCAGGAGTAAATCATTCGCTTCTGATAGCTGAGCAGACAATTCCGACTAGAGATGAGAACTCCTTTCAGGGAGTTAACTCTCTCTTACTCACACACTATTGGGATTCGGATCGTTTTGCAACTCTTTACGGAGCTATTCTAATCGAACTCACTTAGGAGTGTGCAACAACTAGGGAGCCGAATCCCCGAAGACTGGGAGTTTCTCGTTTAGCGACTCCCACTAACTCTGTTGGGAGTCTGCTCCCTACGGCCAGCTGTCACTCACTCCTGAGTGAGTTTGATTATAACGACTCCCTAGAGAGTCAATCAAATTCCATGTTAGGAGTTAACTCACCCACTCACTCTTATGCACGTCTTTAATGCCGACCCGGTTGGAGCGCACACCGGAGATGACTTTTCTCAGCGTTGTTTCTCACCTGAAATAACATTCCAAACACACACACAGAGCCGTGTTTCGCGAGATGTTGTTCTTGTATGTCCGAGTTTTTTTTTGTATATTTTATAGAATATTTTATTTCTTTAGTAAAGTAGTAGTGATAGTTGTTTAGCAGTAGCAGCAGTAAAATGTACGCCATGTTGTAATGCCATGGATGGTTCCTCTTTCTTCTTGTTTCATCGTTATTGTTGCTCGCCTCTCTTCGCAGAGGATGTATACGCGTGCGCGTTGTGGGTGTTTGTGTATGTATATACGTGTTCGTGTAGGAAAGATACACAGGCGAGCGGTTTCGTTAGGATCTACTTCTGGCGGAGGGTTCTGAACTTTGAGGTTAACAGCTTCCGCCATTGTTGGATTGTTTCTTTTTTATTATTTGGATTTCCCCTTTTTACCTTTCTCTCTTTAATGCTAGCGCTACGCAGATTTTGAAACGATTTAAGCCACACCAAGTGGGAGGAGAAAACGACATAAAAGAATACTTGTGTTTGGTGTTAACATGACGAGAAAAAAAACAGTACGAAATGAAAATAAAACATATAAACGAAACAAAACTAAACAAAAAAAAAAGCCCCAAAAGGGGTAAAAAATATAAAACAAAGGAAAAAATATAAAACAAAATAACAAAAAATAGAAACCCATTCGTAAATGTGTAAAACAAAAAACTGTAGCACTCTTCCTCTGGTTCTCCTTTTCACGTTTGCTTTCGCTCCATCTCTTTCCCTGTATATATAAATCTTTCTCTCTTTCACTCTCTCTTCCTTTCGCCGATCTGATCGTGACTGCCATTAATTCTGCGCACTTGCTCGCCTTACCTAACCCTCCCAAACGATGGGCGCAGGACGGGCGCTCGAGATACCCATATAGCGTGATTTGGAGAAGAAAATACAAGAAAAACTATCCAACACGAATTGGAAGGCAAAAAATACTGTCAAAATACTGTGTGGGACACCGAACTGAGGCTGAGCAGATCAGATCGGGATCGCGGGGAGGATCGTAGAGCGTGAGGATGTCTTAACCCACGTAGCGGGCAAGAAGAAGAAAAAAACCTATCCACATTTTCACAACTGTGTATCACTTTTGTTAAAAAAATGGTAACATACACACACACACACACATCTATCCTAGTCATTTTATAGACTCTTCCTATCGGGTTCGCTTCCTCTCCTTTTCTCTCATCCTGAAGGAGCATATAAAACGCAAGGAAACATAAATTTCGTACCTTGTACGGAAAATATTTTCCGGATTGATCGAGATCTTCTATTCCGATTGTTTTTTTTTCATAGAAAGAGAGGAAGAGAAGGAGCTCACACGTTTGGATTGAGGCCTCCCTCTGCTCTCGCTAGGTGTGTTGCTCTCTTAGGATATCATTCCAGAAATTCACCTCACCCTGGTTACCTTTGCTGTTGCTTGCCACTTGTTGTTTAACATCACATTCGAGCGTTTTGGCGGGCGTAGAACTGTATATGTATGTGTGTGGCAGTCACGTATAGGATGTGTAAAATGTGTTTTTTTCTGTTGTTCACAAATCACAACACTCGGTTGGTTCACTTTCTACTGCTTTCCGTTTCCGAATAGTTTCTGAAGACAGGGGCCTAAGGCCGTTTGATTTCGCATCCTCAGCACATCCTGGTGTGCCGGACATATACATATATATGAAATAGGTTCTTGTAAAAAGTTTCACATTGCGCCATGTATGTATGTGTGTGTGTGTGTGTGTGTTTGTGCTTGTGTGCCAGTGAAGTGTTCTTCATCTCGTGGGCAAGTGGGCAAGCGTCCCGTTACGTAAGGCGGTTTGCCTCTCGCTGCGGGATGGTATCAGCATCCGTCACGGACACTCGAGCCCGCGTCTCAACGAGCCTGTGCATGTCCCTACGTCTAGGTGAAGTAGTACGCGCGGCAGACACGGATGTAAACAGTGCTCCACCGTCCTTCCGGAAAAAGGAGGAAAACTAGTGCCGCCACACACACACATACGTCGCAAATAACAGATTAATTGCTGGCTCACGGAGCGATTGCTCTGTCCCGCTCGGTGCCACCGAAAGGGGTTGGCTACCCTGTGTGCCTCTTTTGTCGTTGCATGGTACGCCTCTGTCTCGGTCTCGTTCGGGCACCGCCAGCGACGGGAGGAAGAAGAAGAGAAGGCGAAAGCGGCAGGGGCTACACATGCAAAGCAACAGATTGACGTTGCTGGCCGCGGAGTGCAATGAAGAACACCTTCCCGTCTGTGTGTGGTTCGCCCACGCCTCGTAATGCCTCTCCGTCAGGCACGATTCCAAGGATCATTCACGCGCAATCAGATATACCGGAGGGACCAATCCTGGGGGAGTCTAGGGCTAGCTTTTTTGTTGTTGTTGTGTGCGTGTGCTGGCGAATGGTCGTTATGTAAGCAAGTACGCGCGCAAGGAGATCGGATACCATTGAGGCATTTACATTCGGAGCTTTGGATTAATCAATCTAATAGCGTACTCCAATCAACAGCACTTCCGGTGCATTAGTATGCGTTCGAATAGCGCTAGCGGGGTCGTCGAGCTGACATTAACACTAGCTGTTGTTGTGCGGACCTAATTCGGATTCATCGTTCGAAATGAACCGTCAATATCTTCAAAGAGTGCAGAGAATTGTGAATGGTTATATTCGTGAATCGTTAACCACAACCTCTTTCTACGACCCCTCCCACAACCTTCGACTTTTTGTTCGTCTTTGAGTTCTTTCCTTCTGTGTTCTTCTTTTCGTGTTTCCCTCCTATCTCATCACTGGCTAAGCTACTGCTTATCACTTGTAATGGAGCAATGGAACCTTGAGAGAGTAATGGAGTTTGAACGATTCATATGGATTAATGAATCACTGAGTCACTGATTCGAGTGAAACGTCACTGATTTTGTTAGTGGTCCTTTCTGTCACTTGGGGACTCGCCGGATGACAGTGGAGGCTGTCACCGAACGATGCCCCTTCACCGCTCAGTCACAATGGAGCGGCCGACCAGAACACGGGCAGGGTGTGTACGTGTGAGAGAAAGAGAGACGGGCAGGGACGCTCTCGCCACTGTGTGCAGTGTGTGCATCGAGTGAACCGAATCTGTGATAAGGAACGTTTATTGTTTTTCCGTGTTTGTTTACCTGTTTGTTTACGCTCCTGCGTGCAGTGTTTTGCTGCGTACATTGTTCTGCTACTAAACAAAGCCTTTCCGTTCTCGCTTTTTGTCTCACTCTCTCCCGCTAGACGCTCCGAATGCGGCCGTTCCGGTACGTTCCAGCGCCATCGCTTGCCTGCTGTGACCGGTGTCTGCTGGATGGAGGTGCAGCGTAAACCGGCTCCCTGCGGTTGTGGCTTAGTGTGCGTGTTACTACTACTGCCCGAAGCCTGGCGTCACGGGCTGCGTGCCTCATCCGCACGGCAGCAGGCGGCAGCACAGGATTAAAAGCGCGTCGTCGTCGTCGCCGTTGTTGTTGTTGTTGTTGTGGTCGTGGTCGGCGGCACGGGCGCGGCCGCAGCCATTTTCCGGACGAAGCGGCACGACGCAACGACGGTGCGGAACGCCGCTGTACACCGACTGAGGCGGAGGAAGAAGAAGAAGCAGGACCAAGCGGCCGACGACGAGGAGGAGGAGGAGGAGGAGGAGGAGGAAGAAGACGGCGAGGTGAAGGACGGACAGGACGGTGCGCAGGACGAGTCAAAGCTACTGCTGGGGTGGTCCGCCGCGTCTCCTCAACCAGCACCACAGCCGTCGCTGCCGCCGCCGCCGCCGCCGCCACCGGTTCCACCGCAACTAGCGACGCCATCGGGCAGCTCTGTACATCCGCGTGAAAGTCCCAGCCGGAAAGCCACAGCCAGACTGTTCCGCTGCTGTTTGCCGTGTCGCGGCGACGGAGGAGGAGGAGGAGGAGGAGGTGGAGGCGGAAGCGGCGGAGGAAGCCGGGGCAGCGGGAGCGGCTCGAGCGGTGGTGAAACGGTGCCGGACCCGGCGAAGGCGAAGGACAGGCGCAGGAGCCGGGAGGTAGACCGGGGCGACGGCGGCGGTGACCGAAGCGAACGGGGAGGACGAGGAGGAGGAGGAGGAGGAGGCGGCGTGGCGGAGGGTACCGGCGTTGCGAAGGCAACGATAGGCGACGGCACACCGGCGGGTGCCGCCGCCGGTGTGGCGGCCGGCGGTGAGACGGGCGTGGTGACGATGGCGGCGCTCGTCACCGGGACCGACGGCACCAAGCGGCTCCTCACCGGCAACGGGCGGCCCCGGAACAGCGTCCTGCAGGCGTCGCTCGCCAAGCAGGAGGAGGACGACGAGGAGGAGGCCGTCGCGGACGACGACGACGACGAGCGGGCCGAGCGCGTCTGCCCGGTGCCGCTGCTGTCGGCTCCGGCGATGGCCGGCATGATCGGGACGGCGGCCGGGCGGCAGCGGGCCGGACGCCATCGCGGCACCTCCGCCCAGCAGCATCCCCAGTCGCTGCCGCACATACGGGAGGAGCGAAAGCGCAACGGCAGTGGGGACGCGAACGCCCGCCGGGACCCGGACGACGCCGACACCAGCGGCTCCATGATGGAGGAGGAGGAGGACGAGGAGGACGAGGTGGAGGATGACGGGGCAAAACCGAACCCGGACGACGACCTGGAGGAGGACGAGCCGGAGGAGCCGGACGTGGAGGAGGAGGAGGAGGAGATCGAGGATGGGTACAGTGCGGATGAGGACGATTCGGCGCGGCGGGCCCTCGCCGTCCCACTCATACCGCCGGTAGCGGGCGCCGGCGGCAAGCAGCAGCAGCCGACCGGCGGCAAACACCAGCAGCAACTCCCACCGCCCCACCCGAAGTACCACCGCAACAGGCGGCACACGCTCGCGAACGTGCGGTAAGTCCGGACGGTAGGGGATGTCGTACGTTTCCAGCCCGATATCAGGTCCAATAGTCCAGAATGCCTCAGCGTTCTCTGCACGATGTTTGGAATGAGCGTCGCACGCTCAATGTGCAAGATCTCCCCAAACTCGTTGCTCAGGTCGGTTCGCTGATTGTAAAACTTCCGATGATACTAGATCCAATCGTCTAGATCCAGTTCTAGCGAATATCTGGCGTGGAAGGGTTTAGCTGAGAGAGTTCTTCAGTATCCCGGGAGATCTCCGGATCGTAGCTGGAGAGTCATCCGCTGTAGAGTCATCCATGTGGATGGTTATAACTGAGAGAGTTCTGCAGTATCCCGGGAGATCTTCGGATCGTAGCTATATAATCATCTCTGTTTTATCCGTATTATGTACTCCGCAGCATTGCATCTGGAAAGTAGAAGGTTAGAGCTGAGAGAGTTCTTCAATATCTCGGAAGATCTCCGCATCGCAGCTATGAAATAATCCATTTTTCACCCGTATTATGTACAACGAATCATTTGCAATCTCGTTTAAAACTTGACTCCCGTGGGCTGGTCAGTAAAGTACGCCACATGCATATCAGATCTGCTTCCTGGCACTGTCTCGCCACGCTGGTATGGTCCAGAGTACCTCAGCGTTCTCCTCACGATGCTTGGAACGAGCGTCGCCATTTCAACGCACAAGATCTCCCAGTTCGGTTCACCGATTGTAAAACTTTGGTTCCGATGATTGCCATCCTCCCACCTCCCATCTCGTTGGACATTGGAGAAGTGTTATTCCACATGGGAAGCTCCAGTTGCAGGCAGCTGTGTTCGCCAGCACACCCACCCCTACCACTGCGTTCTGGATCATCACGTCTGGTGGCCGCTCCGTCCAGCATGCATTGATGCGATTAATTACGTTCCGGTGTCGTAACGTCTCGTGCGGCCGGATCTATGCCTCGCCGGCCAGCACTAACTGCTGCTGCGAACGAAGCATTTGGCGCTCCATTTGAATCGAAGCGCGCGCGCGCTCGAGCACCCTCTCGCGTGAATATTGATGTCTAAACAAGCTGGACACCTCCCCCACCCTTACCCGTCAGTTAATCATGTAGCATAGCATGGCGGCGGCATTCATCTGGCAGCGACCGCACCGAGGTTTAATTGGCACGTTCGCGATTCGCGCAGAGCACGACGAGAGAGCGAGGGAGAGAGGGAGAGAGAGAGAGACGCGTTATGCAGCGCGCAGTTAGACCCGGAGATGCATCCCGGAGTCTTCGCCGTTGCTTGTTGGGTTTTTTGTGTAGTTGGGGACACCCGCTCCAAAAACGCTCCAAGAAGCGCAGTGTAAGGTTTTGTGCGAGTCGTCCGGACTTGGCGGAGACAGTGGGCCGCGCGGGGGGGCAGCACGTAATACGCACCTTGCAACGGTGTGTGGTGACGTCGCGTGGGAATCCGGCGTGGGGCGGTTCTAGTCGGGATCTAGCCGGGGAGCTTTCAATTCTGCCACTGAACGACTATGATCACCATTGCTTCGATTATTCGCCACGCGGGCATCCCAACGCCTCCCGAACTCTCGTGCTCTGTCTGTCGCGTGTTCGGTGCTGTCGGTGCAACGCCTCCATTGATTGGTTTGCGATCTTTTGTTTTGTTGGTGTGTCTGTGTGTGTGTGTGTGCGTGTTTGTGCACACTTCCCGACTTCCCATCCACGCCCCGCGGGATCAATTGAACACCTGATTGCGTATTTTGTTTCGAAACGCTCGATGCCGAGCAGTGGAGCAGCAGCAGCAGCAGCAACGGTAGCAGGAGAGATGGTTTTGTCGATCGTCCGGCACTCGGACACCTCTAGGCGGGCGGGACCCTAGCCCCGGCCTGCGTGCCTTGCGCTAGTCGTGGCGACGACGTGCGTACGGACAGAACGCACCTGCACCCCTGGTGCTCCATGCTCCCGGCAGGTCACCCTACGACACTCTCGTGTGCTTGTGTGTGCTTGTATGTGTGTGTGTGTGAGTGCTGACCTGGAGCACTGACTGAGCTATGTGACGCTAGTGATCCTGCGTGTATTCCTACCAGATGGTGCATTCGTCGCGATCTCCGCAGTATACCTGTGGAGTCACACGGCCGTGAGCAGAACCTGGATCATCTGTCTTACTAGCGCAGGTCGGACCAAGAACAGACTTAGCTCAGTGCCTGTGTGTGTGTGTGAGAAGAGAGACAAAGCGAGAAATAGAGAGGAAGAGAGAGAGAGAGAGAGAGAGCATTCCAAAAAAAACCCCCGACCTGGTTCCTGGTGCGACCATGCGGCGGCAGTGATTCCAAAAAACGCAAAACTCACCCTTGTGACAGCGGCGCGCAGTGCGCATCCGGGTGCCGACCCGTGTGGAAGATGTTTCGCAACAAGTACTTCTTTAGTAGCAGCGCCGGCGGCAGCGGTACCAGCGGCAGCGGCAGCAAGCGCAGAGGATCCACCGCCATCCCCTCCCACTGGTATGTTGGTGTGTGCGTACTGCGCGCTCTCTCCCTGGTGCACATTCCGAAACGGCAACAAAACAACGCCAGCAATTCGCCAGCTACAATCAAGCAAAACACCGACCAAGCGAGGGGTTTGGAAGGCGGCCAGCTGCCGCCTAATAATATCCGATGACTCCGCACGCCGCGTAACGTCGTCGCGCGGCGCACGGGCACCGCACGCGAGCCAGTGTCGCCGACGGTGACGCTCTGGCGGGGCCTTCAGCCGCCGCTGTCCCACGGGAATCCGTCCCAGCGAATCTGCCGCTCGGCGCGTGTCTGCGGTGCGCGGCTGTTGTGACGGATGCCGTGGTAGTGGTGGCCGAATTTTTCTAAATATAGTTGACCACGGATGCTGGTTGCGTGCCTGTGTGTGTGTGTGTGTGTGTGTGTGTAAGTGTATGTGTCCCAAGCTGAATGAGCAACTACGCCATACAGATATACCCGCTGCTCGCTTGATGCACGTACAAGTACTTGGGACGTCAGGGAGGATATGGGACATACACAAAAACACACACACACACACACACACACACACACACACAGAGACAGCCAGACATATGGTTTGGAATCACGGTTTCGTGAGATCCGCTGTGCGCGCTGGCGCCCGTGAGTTGTTTCGTGCGGTCGTGCGGCCAACGCAGAAGCATTCGGTTCCGATCCGACAGACTTGCGATCCGGGAAGTTGTCCCGCAGTCGAGTAGTGTAGACGGCGCCCCCAAGTGTCTGTGTGTGTGTGTGTGTGTGTGTTTGTGTGCCTGTCGGATGCAGCACTGAGACAGTGGCGATGGAACCGAGCGCCCATCGCACGCGCGACTCCGCCTCGTTCGCCGAGTATCGCACCGTGCGCATCCAGCAGAATCGCCAGCAGGTGATCTTCTCCTCATCGTCGTCGGCGTCGTCGACAGCAGCCTCAACCGCCATCAAATCAAGAGCGGGCAATGCCGCAGACACCGATCCCTATCAGCAGTTCAGCCAGCAGGCGCGCATCATGATGGCGACGTCAATGTTGCGCCCGAATGTTCCGGCCGCCCTGCTCGGGGTACCTCCAACGCCGGCCTTCCAACGCTGCAAGCTGTGAGCATCGTGTGGCTCCTTCGAACAAGGGGATTGTGCGGGGAGGAGAGGGGGGGGGGATGTGAAGGGGGGAAGGAAAATGGTGTGGGAATGCGTAATAGGCGGGTACACACAAACACACCAACGAGGGCGAGCGAGCGAGCGCGCGCGCGCGTAATTGATTCAATTCATTAGAGCTGGTACGCGGAGCACAATGCGAGCCGGAGTTTCGGAGTTCGGACGCGGCGGGCTAGGCTGGGCGGGAAAGTTTCGGAAATCACCCAGATTGTTTCATTGTGTTTGCGGAACGGTGGGTCCCTTTAATGACCGACCTGCCTGCCTGTCTGCCTGCCACTACACCTCCGCGGCCGATGGTGTCATGCGCCATCTTGCGCCCTTATTGGCCCTGACAACGCCGCTGCGTTCGCACGTCCAGAACTCGCCACCCGGCGTGACGCTCTTTGGCGATGCTCCAACGCCAGCGGTTCGGTTATCAGCTGCGCCGAAACTTCGCCGTCCCGCACCCGACACAGCGGACGGTTTGCATGAAAATAGAAAACAGCTTTGATCGATGCGAGACAGATGTGCGGCGTGTTGCGCGGTCCCGCACCGTGCGATGGAATGTTGCAGCTCGGATCGGCTTCCGACGGCTGGGATCGCCTAGAACATTGGAAGGCAAGATGTATGAGGTCCGACAGTGGGACGCGGACTTGCCGTGACTTCGTTCCGGAACGAGATCCCTTGGACTGCTAGATCTGTTAAGAGTCAAACTCGGAGTTGGGATTCGGATTTCCAATAACCCAGTCCGAGATTGAGATCCCTTCAGATTGGAGGATTCAGACTGCGCAAGGCTGCCTCCAGGATTGAACTCTCCTTGGTCTCCTCGATCTTCGAGAGTTATATCTGGGATTGGGATATGGATTTTCAATAACCCTGTGCCGGATTCCGATCCCTCGTTTGGAATCCGGACTTACCAAGACTGCATCCTGAATTTAACTCCCTAGAGCGCCTCGTCCTGTCAAAAGTTATATCCGGGATTGGGAGTTGGATGAGTCCGGGATTGAAATCCCTTGGAATATCTTGTAATTATCTTGTAATTATGTAAGTATATTGGTATCGGTTGGAACAGATCTAGATCTAGAACTCCCAAGGGATTCTCAATCCGTCAAGAGTTAATTTTGGAACTGAGTGAGCCCGGGATTGAGATTCCTTGGAATGTCTTGTAATTGGAATCGGTTGGATCTAGAACAAATCTAGATCCAGAGCTAGAACTCCAAATGGATTCTCAATATGCAAAGAGTTGATTATTGTATTGACTGTACGCTGGATTGAGATTCCTTGGAATATCTTGTAATTGGAAGGTTCTGGTCCAATATTGGCACTAAGATGTGTTATTTAGATTGGAACATGACTTGGATTATTCATATATTTGTTTCAGCACTACTGTATGATAGGGTTAGGTCTTCGCTATCAGTTCCGATAATCGTTGTAACGTGCGTTAATGTGGGTTTGTTTATGGACAGCCGTGAAGATGCTACACACGGGATCCCGTGCACTCGTTCCACATGCCACTAACGCCTGGACGCCCTTCTTTCCTCCCCTTCAGCTTCATGGACAATGCGGACGGATCGGGCAGCGGACCACCGAGCGGGGTGATGAGCGTCGCCGGCGGCTTCACGAGCCGCCGGTCGCCGCTGCTGCTGCCGTCCGGTGGCGACGGTCCGGGTGGGGCCGGCGGCGGTGGCGGCGGCGGCGGCCCCGGGACGCTCCTGTCAGCCGCCCTGCCGCAGCGCCGCGAGTCGTTCCTGTACCGGTCCGACTCGGACTTCGAGATCTCGCCGAAGGTGTCGTCGGTGTCGCTGCTGGCGGCGCGGTGCGGCGGCACGAGCGCCGGCACCGGCACGTCCACCACGAACGTGCCGTGCGCGACCGGCAGCGGCGGCACGCTGACGTCCGCCGCGTCCGGCACGTTCCACTGGCGGGAGTGCAGCGTGCTGGAGGAGCCGCCGGCCGCCGGCGGCATCCTGTCGTCGATCGCCTCGTCACCGTCCAGCAGCGCGACGACCGTGGTCGGGGCCGCCTCCACCGTCGTCACGTCCACGACGTCCGAGCGGACCACGTAAGTCGCCCCAAGCCGGGACGTCCGGCGGGAGATGTGCGACGGCTAACTTGCTCTGTTTTGGTTTTGGCAGCGTGATGAGCGGATCCGGTGGTGGTGGCGGTGGGTCGGGCGGACACCACGACGACCTGATCGTGACACCGTTCGCCCAGATCCTGGCCAGCCTGCGGACGGTGCGCGCCAATCTGTACGCGCTGTCGTCCGCCATACCGGCGTCGGTGGCGGCGGAGTGCGAGCTGGCGCGACGTTCCTCCGGCGGGGCCGAGAGCGCCGACACGGACCCGGGCAGGTAAGGCAGACGCGGGAGAGCAGCAGAGGGGCAGAGAGCGTTGGTTTGCTTCAACCGCCGCACACATCTTCCACCTTCCAGCGGGCAGGGTGACGAGCCGGACAAGGAGGGCGACGTGCGCCAGCTGACCACGGAGACGATCGACGAGCTGGAGTGGTGTCTGGAGCAGCTGGAGACGGTGCAGACGCACCGGAGCGTGTCGGATATGGCGTCGCTGAAGGTGTGGAGTTGTTGCACAGGGAGCTGGCGTACACACTGCTAACGCGCGTTTCTTCATCTCGTCCACACAGTTCAAGCGGCTGCTGAACAAGGAGCTGTCTCACCTGAGCGAGTCGAGCAAGTCGGGCAACCAGATCAGCGAGTACATCTGCACCACGTTCCTAGGTGAGGCTTGCTTGTGATGTTGGTGTCCCCATTTCCAACATCCGACGGCGGCGAACTCCAAGGACCCCAGGGTGTTGTCGGACGTGCTCTAACGCTCTCCCTCTCTCTCTCCGTGTGCAGACAAACAGCAGGAACCGGACGTGCCGTCGGCGCCGGTGGTGGGTAGTGCCTTGCTCGGCCGGCAGACTGGTGCGGCAGGGCGGATGTCCGAGATCAGCGGGTTCAAGCGGCCGCTGCAGCACACGA
Source organism: Anopheles dirus (assembly GCA_000349145.1). Classification (NCBI taxonomy): domain Eukaryota; kingdom Metazoa; phylum Arthropoda; class Insecta; order Diptera; family Culicidae; genus Anopheles; species Anopheles dirus. The sequence continues at coordinate 3,358,519 of KB672491.1, read as the reverse complement.
ACTCGTTCTCCGGTGCGGGCGGTGCCGGCGGCCCCGGCGGCAACAGCCTCGCCGACCGGCTGCCCCCGTACGGTGTGCCGACGGCGACGGCCGCCGACGAGGCGGAGCTGGGCGCGCTGCTCGGCCAGATCGACCAGTGGGGCGTCGACATCTTCCGGATCGGTACGCTCAGCGGGAGCCGGCCGCTGACGGCGGTCGCGTACACCGTGTTCCAGGTGAGTGTTGCACCGCCGTGCCGCCAACAAACCTGCTCCTATATCTCTACTTCGCTCTCCCCCCCCCCCCAACCACAGGACCGGAACATCCCGCGCACGCTCACGATACCGCCGACGGTGCTGCTGGCGTTCGTCAGCACGGTCGAAGACCACTACGTCGCGGACAACCCGTTCCACAACTCGCTGCACGCGGCGGACGTCACGCAGAGTACGCACGCGCTGCTCCACAGCCCGGCCCTGGACGGGGTGTTCACGCCGCTCGAGGTGTGCGCGGCACTGGTGGCCGCCTGCATCCACGACGTCGACCACCCGGGCTTGACGAACCAGTTTCTCATCAACTCCAGTAAGTGACGGCGATGTTCCTAGAGATTTCCACCTACTCCATCAGTGCCACGGCATTAGAACCGGAGTGAGACACAAATGAGCTTGACAGATTTGTTCGTACAGCCAGATCTTAACCGGTTCCAGAGATCTTCCAGTCAATATTACTTTACTACCTTCTGACAGATCTCTTTGGAAATTTCTTCAAATTCTGCTACAACGCACATTCAATTGCTGAGAGTGGACGCTTATTGTGTGTAAACATCTTCTGAGACTACTACTAGTATCGTTCTGTTATTCCGTCGTGTCATCCCAACGTTTGACAGGCAACGTTTGGGCTGAAATCGAAGAAATCCTCCAGAACCTCCAAGATAACCTCCACTCAGTAATAGCTCCTGCTATGTGGCGGTTTGGAGGCAAGCTGTGTTGACACTTGATGTGTTCTATCTCTCTCTCTCCCCCCTTCTGCTCGCAACAGGCTCGGAGCTGGCGCTTATGTATAACGATGAGTCCGTGCTGGAGAACCATCACCTGGCGGTGGCCTTCAAGCTGATGCAGAACGACGACTGCAACATCCTGCGCAACCTGCCGAAGTGAGTATGCGTAGTGTTCCGCTTCGCCCCACCCTCCCCTCAAACCGACCGTCTTCTCCCCCCGACAGGAAACAGCGTGCGACGTTCCGCAAGATGGTGATCGACATGGTGCTGTCGACCGACATGTCCAAGCACATGACGCTGCTGGCGGACCTGAAGACGATGGTCGAGACGAAGAAGGTGGCGATCTCGGGCAACCAGGGCCCGGCGGAGTCGCGGAGCGGCGGCAGCGGCGTGCTGCTCCGCCTGCTCGACAGCTACACCGACCGCATCCAGGTGCTGCAGAACCTGGTGCACTGCGCCGACCTGAGCAACCCGACGAAGCCGCTGCCGCTGTACCGGCGCTGGGTCCGCCGGCTGATGGAGGAGTTCTTCCGGCAGGGCGACCGGGAGCGGGCGGCCGGCATGGACGTGTCGCCGATGTGCGACCGCCGGTCGGCGACGGTCGAGAGCTCGCAGGTCGGCTTCATCGACTACATCGTGCACCCGCTGTGGGAGGCGTGGGCGGAGCTGGTGCGGCCGGACGCGCAGGACATACTCGACCGGCTGGAGGAGAACCGGGCGTACTACCAGGCGCTCATACCGCCCCCGTCGCCGCCGTCCCACGAGAAGGAGGAGCCGGTGGGCGGTGGCGGTGGTGGGGGTGAGGAGGTGGAGCCGGCAAGGAGCAGTGAGCAGCAGCAGCAGCAGCAGCAGCAGCAACAGGAACCGATGCCGATCGATCCACAAGCGCTGGCGGCAAGATTACGATTTCAGGTGCGTGCGAGCCCCGTCCCAAACATTGCACCAACACCAACTGTCAGATGGGTTCAGTAGTGTCATTATGACACTCAAAGTGACGTCTAAGATGGCCGTTCAGTGTGTTCAGCCGCCGCCATTTTAGTATCCAAAATGTAACATCCATTTCTCCTCCCCCTTTTTTTTTTTAGATGACGCTAGCCGAGAACGACGAGGAGGAGGACGACGATACCGAAGCGGCGGACGCAGCACGCCACGATTAAGCTGGGCCGGATGTAGAGCCACCCCCCAAAAAATTAACCGGAAACGGAACCGCTTCACCAAAGAACTGGCACACAAAGGAGCACAAGGATCTTCTGCTGGAAAGAAGACACACAGACACACACACATGACACAGATACACGACATACACACCCAAACACACACACACACACAAGTCACACTCCCGCTGACCCGGTGACAGAGCAATGGCGGCAGTGCAACGGAGGAGCGCACCGGAATCGCGCGTGCCGCTGTTCAGAAAAGGCAGCCGATATTAGGGGTGAAGGGTGGAGGGCGAAGACGGGGCGAAGGGGGGGGGGGGGGGGGGGGGGGGGGGGGGGGGGGGGGGGGGGAGGGGAGGAGTTGTTGGGAGGGAATAGGTCGAATAATTGTGTATTTAGTGCTTCTACTAGCTAAAAGCGGAGGGCGGATGGTGGTAACAGCCATCGACCGTATTGCATATACATATATACATATATACATATACATATAACTATAAGATACGTTTCGACAGCAATATTCGGCTGCCTAAAGGCGAACGCACCGCTCGCGCGCTGAAGACGGAGCTGCAAGTAGTTTTGGAAAGTGAAATCAAAATTAACAAACAAGAGAGAGAGAGAGAGAAAGAGAGAGAGAGAGAGAGAGAGAGAGAGACGGCCCCGGTTCTTAGTCGTTTAGATTGGTAGGCTAGTGCATGCTGCAGGATGTGGTGTAGTTCCACGCAGCTATATATTTGTGACATTGGATACCACACTCACAACACACGCACACAAATACACACAGAACACAGCTAGAACCCTTCTTCTGCCGGAAGGAAGTCAAGGGAGGGCCATACAGGATAAACAATTATCGCGCATTATTGTGAGTGAGAAAGCTGGTTTGTTGTTTTGAAGAGCGAGAGAGAGAGAGAAAACACTCTCTGGGAAGTTCGATTCTTGGTTGGTTGGAACGGCTTCTTCAAACCCGCCTAGCTAGATGCATATAACGATACCCTACCTATACTATGGATGTGAATGGTCTGTAGAGTCTTGTGGAGATCTTCTTGTTAGCGACGCGCCTCCTATATCAATTCTTCTCGGTCTCGGTCGTCGACGTGTTTGCGTGTATGTGTGTGTGTGGGTGTGTATTTGTGTGTGAAGAACCACCCTACCACTAGCAAAAACCATTCACCTGTATTGGAATGGAGACGCCTGGTAGGTTGTAAAATTGCTTGCGTGTGTGTGTGTGTGTGTGTGTTTCAATAACTAGAATAACGAAAGGTGACGGGACGAACAGCATCCAGTGGTTGCCATCAGTTGCCGTTCGCTGTGCTGTGACTCACAACCTCCACGAAACCACGCAGGAAGGATTTGTTTTTGTTTACTTACACGCACTCTCACCTGTTGAGCTGGTTGTTACATGTACTTACTAACATAAACACACATACACACACACACACACCTACACACATGCGCAACCACACACGTACACACGTAGAACAAAGGCAGAACAACTGAGCAAACAATTAGTACACGAAGAAAGCAGAGCAGGAGCCAGGCATACCTACCATTTTGTTTTTGTTGTCGCGTTGGTTTTAACCGGGGAGGATCGGTGTCGTGTTACACAGTGCAATACACATGCACACACACACACACACACACTACATATATGGCTGGTTCTATATGCAAGAGAACATTACAGGGGAACGAATTGGCACAGGTGTTGAAGATGTACTTTTGTTCGTTTGTTGGTGTACATGTCTGCTATTAACACACACGCACACAAAGATACTCTCTCTCTCTCTCTCTTGTCCGAATTAGCGAAGCTAGTGAACCGAGTTGTGTCGTTAGAGCATAAAAAGCAGGAGCGAGAGTAGTATAGTTGAAAAAAGCATACAAAAATACACACCCACACACGCACACATACACGCTACCAGACGAGAAGAGAGAAAAGACAGCGAGACATAGTTGGGGCCGCGGTTGGGACGATGATGATGTGCGCATCAACAAATATCAGTGTATGTGTGTTAGTGGAAACCAAAAAAAAAAAACAATGCAACTTAACATGAAAACCTGGAGTCTCAGCAGAGGAAGAAACGGACAGGGAGAGAAAGGAGGGAAGGGGGGAGGGGGTGGGGCACGGTATAAGCGAAGCAAAACCAAAATGAATCATATAAGATAATTATGGATATAAATATTTATAAAATCTCCCATAATCAGGCAGGTCCTACCGGGAGTTAGAGCAAGCTCATAATATCATACGTACAAAAAAAACACACACACACACTCCGACACGGAAACACACACACACACAAACACAACAGAGGTGAAGAATGTGCGGTAGGTCTCAACATCCTACGCGACCTGTACATCCTCTATATGTCCTACGTTTCTCCCACTATTATCCCACTGGTGTCCATTTTGTAGGACGGCGGACCGGTTGAAATGCAGTGTGTAAGCCCACCAAACAACCATGTGCTAGGAGATCCGCGAAAGCAAACACCTTCACCTTCCCAGAACAAGCAAAACAACACAAAAAAAAAATACAAAAAATAAATAAATAAACCCCAGTCCCGATGTCAGAGATGTACAAAAACCAAAGAGCTGTACACAAATATACACAAGTAAACAAAAACACACACACATACACACTGGATACAATCCTACGTTGCTGTTACACCTAAACAAAACAAGCAAAACAACATAAAAAAATGGGTAGACTAGAAAACTAGACAAGTATATAAATGAAAAAAAATGCAAGCAGTAAAGAATCAAATATGGAAAAAAAAACAAGCAAAAGCAAGTAAACAAACGCGCATCGGTGTCTGTCGTATGGAGCAAAGCAAAACGAAATAAAAAGAAACGCATCCTTTCGTCTCCCTTCTTCCGAACTCGTCGATTTGTGTGTGCGTGTGTGTTGTTGGTTTGTGTGAGTGTGCTTAGGAGGAAGAAACACGATATTTCCTTCCCCCCCCTCCCCTTTCCCCTTCCTCCCTCATTCCCGCAGGTTCATCTCGTCGGTTAGGTCAATTGAACGATCGTGATTTGAACGAGGCAAACCGAAAGCGGACTACACAGACATGCAAATGAATCAAGTAAACGAAAACAACACAAACACAACAACAACAACAAAAAAGCAAGAAACAAAAGAAGAGCGAAACGAAGTAAGCAAAACATACACAGCACTAACCGAAGAGAGCAGACGCGCAAACAAACATCAACAGCGCGTTGCAGACGACGGACGGTGGGGCGACAGAACGGGGAAAGCAACATACAGCAGCAAAATAAAAGGAAATAAAATGACAAAAAAGACGCAAAGTACATTATTGAGCTGAGGCAAAGGACAGGCGAAACGAGACAACGGCAGCAGAGCTTCCATGCCGAACTCACCTGCTTCGCGCCGGCCGTCGTCTTTCAAGGTCATCGATGCATCAACCAAGCCCCGGCGACCCGTTTCATTCGTTTCGTTTTCTGTGTTTTTGTTTGTTTGTTGCTTTGTTTTGTTTTGTTTTGTTTATTCCAGCACTTAGCTTTCTTTGCGAATAAAGATAATAAGGTAATTTTTGTTTTCTCTTTCTCTATCTCTCTCTCTCTCTCTCTCTCTCTCTCTTCCTACATCTCTATCCGTCTCGCTCTCTTTCTCTCTTCTACCTATCGTTTTTATATGTATAAATCCAAAGTAACATCTGCGTTTTCGAGGTTTCCAGTGTTCCCGTGCCGTGAGCTCGCAACACTAGCGTAACCGCCTCGGTTCGTTCGCTCTCATTCTTCTTCTCCATAGTTGCTTCACTGCTGTTGTTTGTTTTCGTGTTCAACCCCCGGTAACTGTTGTTGATGTTGTTGTTGTTTTGGTAAAAGTGGCGGAAACTATACGAGAGACTGTAGTGTTGTGTGGTTGCGCTTACAAAACAACCAACAAAAGGGGGCAAAACACTGTGAGAGACACTTAAAAAGAAGGCAAACAAATGGGGAAAAACACACACACACAACACGCACCCACCAGGGGATGACGCGCCAACAGGACGACCAGACCACTCGAAGGTAGGCTCCGATGGGGACCAAAGACCCACCAACAGTTTCTTACACATTTACACATTTTACACAATAAAAAACCTCCTCCATCCTTCTCCCGGTCACTTCGCTGTGTGTGTGTGCCTATGTGAGTGTGAGTGTTTTCCAGCTCCCATATATATTTATATAGATATACATATTTTAGCATGTACATATATATCCGTATTCGTAATGTAGTAAAATCTGAACGTAGGATCCAATTTCGCACGGTAATTCGCACACATGCACGGGCTTTCTTTGTTTATTCGTTAAGTTCCACCTAAACGCTTCCACCCAGTGCAGGGAACCGCCGGTACACTTAGGGTAGTAGTAGTGTGGTTTGCTTCCTAACCTACGACGAACGGCCTTCTGGACGCGCCATCTTGTCCAACATGTCTAGTACTGTGTGTGCGTGTATGTGTGTATGTGTGTGTGTGTATACATATGTATCTGTGTGCGTGTATGTGTGTCTGTGTGTAGTAGTAGTGGTTTCAATCAATCCCGGGGTAGAGCAAAATGGCGTCGATTGTGTCTATATTTGTTTGTAATCTTTGCGTAACAACGAACACACACACACACATATTCCGAGTGAGTGGGGGGGGGGGGGGAGGGTGTGAGTGAAGGGGGAGAGGACTGACTTGCGGATAACCACACTGTCGACCAAACACAAACACAAACGTTCCCACCACCTTGCGGGGGAGGCTTTGTTGGTCTCGTTGTTACATTCGTCGTCGATCACACATCCAGAGCACAAAACTACATCGATTTTTTTTTGTTGGTTGCACAACCAAGTCAACTAACCAGTGACAGCTCGGTACAGACAGGCTGACAGCGTTGGGGTGTTTTTTTTCAGATTCCTTCCACCGGTCTACGAACATCCCATTGTGCCCCTTACGCGAGCGGGCTTTTTGCACACATACATACACACACACACACACGCACACACCACGTAACGACACACAAACGACGGTGGAAAACGAAACGTGCACTACACGATGCACTACTGCGGAGCGTGTTTACCCTCCGTCGGCTGTCAGCTGTCAAAAAACAAAACCGAATTCGTACACAATGTCCCGCCCGCACGGCGGAACGGGAGGAGGGACACACATCGAGCCGGCCACTGTCCAAGGTCCACGACACGACAAAACGACGACAAATATCGAACAAATCCCGCCCGTGTACCTTCCTCTAGTTTCTGTTTTCGTCTATCGGCTACCGTTTCTGCTCTAGTAGTTTGTAAATAAATCTCTATATATACCTTCTTCGTGCAAAACAATGTGTCCGGCGTGTGCTTTTTAGATTCCTATAATTTGTTTTCTTTTGTTTCCGTTTCGTTAAGACTCAGTACTCGCTGTGCGCTCTTTCTCTCTCTCGCTCTCTTTCTCTTTCTCTCGCTCTTGCGCTCTTTGCAGAGCGTAAGGCCGAACAATGAAGCTTCGCACTAAACCCTGCTGTCAAACTCGCAACCCGTCCGAGTGACAGCGGTCCCAAAATAGCAAAACCTCCAAACCAACGTAAAAGCCGCACCAGCTTCCGTGCGCTGCCGTACGCCCGCACGAGAAGCGCCCCCGTCCCTTTCATTCGATTCCAAACTTTGCTTCCAAATGCTGTCGTGCAAAGGCTTCGTCCTACTTAGTTTTTGTGTGTGTTTTTTTTTACAAATATTACAACATTATTCCCAAACCTTTATTGGACTCGTGCCGGTTTCGTTTTGTTTTTTTTTTGTGTTGCGCTAGTGAGCAGTTTCCATTTTCGATCTATTATTTTCTTACAAATCAGGGGTTTTTCTCTCCCTCTCTCTCTGTTTCGACGCTAACCTGCGGGCGGAGCGAGTATTACGGCGGAGCACACCTCAACGTACACACAGACACAAACACACACGTGCAAGGGGCGTGTGCTGTCACTAGCTAAGCTTCTGGACGTTGTACTCTCGAAGTTGGGAGATGTTAGAGCACGGTTCGTGGCGTCCCGGAGGAGCCCGAAAGGAAAACCCGAAAACGAAGTTTCTTTTTGGATTACTTTCCTTGAATTTACTCGGTGATGTCCGCAAACAGCACACACACACACAGCTCCACCATTTTATTGACCTTTCGCTTGTTCCGCAACGTTCTCCTGCTTGAATTTCTTGCGAGGAAAAAAACATCAAAGGAGTACGCGTGTGTGTGTGCGCGTGTCGGTAGGTAGAGAAAATGACATCAAGTATCTGGAGCTTCGTAAAACTAGATATATCTGCACTCGCGAAACAAAAAAATCTTATACACACCTACGTATTGGCTTATCTACAGTAACATACTAACTGGGTGGGAAGGGAACGTGGGATGGAGGAGTGGTGTGAAAGGGAAGCGGGGGGAGCGGATGGTCCCCCGGAAAGGGTGGGCGCCAGAATCGGAACGGGAGCTCCGGGCTAGCTCATCCTAAACAACCAATGCAAATAATAATATTATTAATATTAACGTTTACAGGGTAATTCCTTGCACTTTCACGCTCGGTTACTAGAAACTATTGGTAAGCAACAACTAAATAGACACGCGGCACCGACCCTGCTACTCTAACCCGACAGCCGCAGCCACTAACTGCAATTCTCTGCACGCAAGCATTATCAAAAGCCCGTGGGCGTTTCGGTTTTGATTTTTTTTGCGACGTTTTCTTCCGTTTTTTTGTTTGTTTTGATACCGGTTCACCGGGTTTGCTGCTTCGGCAGCATTCACCGCGTAAGTCCCCTTCACGCACATACGCACGCACACGCACACGCACACACACATGCGCACGCACACATAAAAATCAAGCACTAGTAACGCCTTAGTAATCCGGGAGTTCTTGCGAACAAAGAGCTTTGTGTGCATGGGTGTGTGTGTGCGAGCGCGCGCGCGCGCTCGTATGTGTATGTTAAAATCTACCATTACAAAGCACGTAAAACTCCTGGCGCGTGCTCCTGGCGTCGCGTCTTGAACGCACATTTGCCAGGACGACGGCCCTTTTCCGCTTCTCCGAGGCGCGCAACCCGGACACAAAACATGAAGAAGACGGGGAAGAAGACTGAGAAGAAGGAGGAAGAGATAAACGAACGGCCATTACACCTAGCAACACTTAATTACGTCTGCACGGACATAGTATAGGTAAAAAAGAGGAACGTGTGGGGGGAAGGAAGGCGGCACGCGCCGCTCGGATCCCTTCCGCCGTTTGCTCCTGTTCCTGATAACAACACGACACGACACGTTCCGGACAGTGTTCCTCACGTGGTCTCTCTCTCTCTCTCTCTCTCTCTATGTTGGCTGCTGTCATCTATTTTCGTTCTATACGGTTTCCTCCAGACCAAAAACACCTTCCTTCCAAAAGCTCAATTCCCCTAGATTCCTAGCGTCTTAAAGAACTACGAGGTGACGGGCGTTGAACAGCGCCACACACACACTCTCGCGCCTCATTCCCGGTCCAACAACAGCGCTGTTGCTTTCGATTCGTTTATAAATGCCGTACAGCTGCTGCGGCCTCTCTGGTACATATCTGATACGTTCCTGTCCCTACCGTGCCCGGCCTAGATTGATCCGATGTTTGTTGCTTGTAGCAAACGCATAGTACTGGCGCGGGTGAGCTGTACGGAACTGACGCCTACTCTCTTTTTGTATATCTCTCCCTCTCTCTCCCTTATTCTCTCTCTGCCATAATAGTATGGCGCGCTATGGCAAACGAAAACAGATACGCTGTAAGTAATGATGATGTATGGGACGCACCGGACGCCTGAAGGTCTTCTGAAGCTTCTGGAGCGCCTGGTGCACGAATGTCACTACTTCAACAGTCAAAGGTGTTCATGGGCAACTCTGAATATGCGGTCACACGATACGAACCAGATCCAAGGTATCCAAGGATCTATGGGGCCTTAACCAGATCCAAGGTAAACGAGCACGGCGCGACGACCAGATCCATCGGTCCTCGTTACAAACGCTTCGAGAGTTTTTGCGCCACTAGTTCACACGGTACGAATCTTCGATAAAGCTTCGCTTCGTACTTGTCGAAAGATGCACCAACACATTAACAACAGCATTCACTAGGGTGAAAAAATACGACAAAAATACAGTGACAAAAGATTCGCTCTCTGACAAAAACCGAAGTCGAGCTGGATTCGCTTCCCTATCAGCGCACCTTCACAGTGCCAAACACGTGTCACTTCGAACTATCCTTTCCAGACGGTCTAAAGCTAGTGAGTTTAAAAGTCCTTCCACCGTACCTAGACTAAGCCAGACGCAGCGCCCGGTAAGATCGTGGCAGAAGTTTAAAATCGCACAGGTGCCAAAACGGGGGAGGCCGTGTAGATGACTGAACGCTGGTCCGTGGGTGCCAGCTTTTCCCCGTCCTCCTCCTCCTCCTTCTTCTTCTTCTACTACTAATGCTCTTCATAATGCTGCTGCTGCTGCTGCTGTTGCATTCGCCGCCGGTTCAGTCGCTCTTCTGCTGACAGTAGAGCTCCTTCAGCGACTTGAGCTCCTCGATTAGGGCCTTGTTCTGGTTCTCCAGCACCGCCACCCGGTTCTCTAGGCACTTGATGTACTCCTTCTTCTTGCGGCGGCACTCGCGGGCCGCTTCCCGGTTCTTCTGCAACCGCATCTCGCGCTTGCGGGACTGGTCCTCCAGCTGCACGTTACCGCCCATGACTGTGTTGGGAAAAATATCTGCTCAGGTTTGTTGGCACCGTGGGCGTGAGTGTGTTTGGTTGTTTGTGTGTATGTGTGGGTGTGGGTGTGTGTGTGGATTTGGACGCGGTGTGGTGTGGCGGCGTTCCGAAGCGCGCGCGTGGGAACGAGGAATCGGGATCGAGTTTTTTCAGGTTCGTTTGAAACCATGTTTTCAAAACGAGGATCGTGTAACGACCGCAGGATCGAGGGGCGGATCGAGGGGTGGGGGGTGGTAGGGTTGTGTGAGATAGTGGCGGTAGAGGTACATTGATATTTGCAAATATAAATTATGATACGTTCATCGGTGGAGCGGTTTCGGGTATGCCCAAGGGTTTTCCAGGAGACGGGAGACGGCAAGATGGCGCGATACAGAGACAGAGCAGACGCAAGCATCAGATCGGGATAGATATAGACATTGCACGTATGAGGGGCCAATTAGTATGTCGTGGAGGGCGTGTGCGCATCATCCGTGCGCGGCGAAGTTAATTAGTTTTGTTTTTTTTTTAATACGATTTGTGGCGGTAAGAGCGTAAGTCGCAGTAAACGATCGTTGTAAGTAGCGTGTTCGTAGCCGTAAGGCAGTAGGGTGTAAGCGGTAGAGTTGAGAAGGTGTGCGTTGGAGAGTGTGAAGAAATACAATGAAAGAAAGTAATAAAAAATAGAAAAAATAAAGAGAGAAAAAAACAGACGAAGAAAAGGAATCATTAGACAACGAATCTACGGAATACAAAACGATAGAGTACTGATAAATTCTAGTAAATAAGGTGAGGACAGAGGTTGGGATATAGATGGAGGAGAGGAGGTATCAAATCTTAATACGACATGCGCTTTACCTTCCGAAAAGGAAGGAGCTAGGAATTTACAATGTTTCAAAAAGTGCAGCGTTTAGGTTCTGAAGTAAATAAGATATTATCGGACTATTAGGATCCTGGATATAGGAAACTATGCAATACTTCTGGCATTACTTCGTGGCTCAACGGTAACCTCCGGCGAAACGTACTCTTCCTAGAAACGACACTACTGGATCATACTGTAATTGAACTACAACGTCTCTATTAGCTACTATATGCAAGCTAGTAATAGTAAGTTACGTAATGGCTAATCGAACAAAAGAGATCAAAACAGAGAGATAGAGAGTGTGAAAAGGGGGAGGTTTAACATAGAAAAAAAAGTGAACGGAACGTTGCGCTGTCTATAAGCTACAATCACTACTTTATACGGGAACAGGTACAAGGAAACCAGGACTGGAAGTGGGAGAACAGGAGTCGGGATATCTGCCCGACTGCCCGCGCGGGAGTCAGAGGAAGTGTGTACCGAAGCGTTCGAGAAGCACTTCAGGCCAGCGGGAGCCCCTGTGTTACCAGACGGACGTCAGTATACTTACGAGGTACGTAAATGCCCTCCGGGGGCTGGGAATATTGCACCACACCACCACCAGCTGTCGTTATCGTGTGCAGGCCGGAACCATCGCTCGGGGTGTTGGCTGTGGTAGTGGGTAGTAGCAGTTTGAGGCAGTTCAGTAGTAATTCATTGAGTAAATTGGGTGTAATGGCGGTTTTTTTTGGCGAAGGGAGGAAGTTAAGTTAAGCACCATGATTCCCATGCTTGGCCGGCACACAGACACACACTCGGCGTATGGTAATGAATGAGCGGAGAGCGAGGGGGTAGTTGGTGTCGCTCGAAAGAGACAACGTTCCGCGACCGCGATTGTAGCTGGTGAGTGGAAGCGGAATCGTCTTCGAAGCACCCAGAGCAAGCTAGATCCTCTAGACACAGCCACACACGCCAAGCGTATATGTTAGGGTCATTGGAGCGAGCGGTGCGTCAGACCCGCAAGCGAGAGTTTCTGGATGGGCAGATCGGCTAACCGGATGTGGATGACGTGGTAGTCGATACAGATGGTTGAAGGAATGGTTGGTACTATGGACCACCAAGGGCTGAAGATGCTGCGTGGCTCAACGCTACTACAAACTTTCTACTGCGGTAAAACGCACCATTCCTCTACGAAATGGATATGCGCAGCTGAGATATCCACATCACTATAGGTCGATACAGTTAAACACCATGGTAACGATCTAGCTAAAAGCTAACAACCAAAACGAAGCGTCTATCTACTGATAAGGTATTGGATGTCTGGATGCGAGCCAGCTCCAATACGAACTCTACTACAATTAATGGATTCGTCTACGATAAACTAGCCCAGGAAGCCCAGGGCATTGAAACAGACAGATTCATGCGCTACAAAGTGTACGGTAGTGGATGCGTTCGTGAGTTGAGACGTGTACTGGTAAGCGTTGTCGGGGATTGTCAACCAATATGAGTTACAGTGTGCCGGTTCGCTATCCGTTCCATACCCTTCCATGACCGGGTGTAAAATAAACATATGTCAGATCACAAACAAAACGAAAGATTGGAAAAAGGAGCATACAAACTCAGTAACTCAATTGGGTAGAAAACAATGGATAATGAAGTCTACAGTGTTCCAGGAGACCAAAGGTACAACCCGTCTAGCGATAAGGCCCAGTCGAAACGTCCCAGTGTTATACTGCTTGTTAGACATCCTGAAGTAAGCGACGCTGGAGTAAGCGTAAGTTCTACGTGAGAGCAGGTGACAAGGGTCGCTTGGTCAGTGTGTGTGTGTGTGAGGGGGGGAAGGGTCTGATTGTTCGTTGCACGTTGTAGTTGTAAGTCGTTGTTCGATACTCAAACGCAGGACACTGGATGAATATAAAAGATACGCTGGAGCACGCGGTGAAGAATGAACAGAGAGCGAGAGAGAGAGACAGAGAAAGAGCGAGAGCGAGAAAGAGAAAGGGGGGTGGGGGTGGGGCGGTGTCGGTGGGGCAAAACGAACCAACAAACGTACCGATTTCCGCTCCGCCGAGATCGCTCAATATCTTACGATAGGATGGTCGCCTGGTGAGCAGGTCTCTTCGCTTCTTCGGGGACGCTTCCTCGTCGGAGAGCGTGTCGTCGCTGTTGGTGTCGGTCATAATGCTACCGGAGCCGGGCTCGAGGTGCGGTTCGGGTTTGATCTGCGGCGGGGCCGGTCGGCGAGCGGATGGGGGTGGAAGGGGGGATATACCGTTAGTACCGTACGCTTCCAGCCAGCCGGTGGCAGCCGTTCCGCCAACTTACGTGTATCGTTTGCAGGTTGCCCGTTGTCGTGTGGATGACGGAGTTTGGTTTATTACACACTAGTAGTACGCTGCGCGCGATCGGTGCGGTGCCCGTGGCCGTGTGTATAACAGACTGCTGGTTCTGCTGTATGACAGACTGTGCCTGTTTGGGGGACAGATTGTAGTGGAGAGGCAGACAAACGATCATTACGTGCCGGTACGACTGCATAGCGCTAACAGCGACTATAACTCACCTGCCCGGGTGACTGCGTTGTCGACAGGAGTTGCACAATGTTGGTACCGGGCGCGGTTGCCACCGTCGCTGCCGGGATGAGCGTCACCTCCGGACCGGCGGCACCGCTGCTGTTGGCGGGACCGGCGGAACCTAGCGCACCCAACCCGCCGCCGGGTAGCGTGCCTCCTCCCTTGCCACTGCCGGGTCCTCCACCACCACCACCACCTCCTCCTCCCCCTTCGCCGGTTGATGCCACCGTTATTGCCGTACTGCTGTCGGTGCTACCGTTGTTGGAGGTACTGATTAGCTCGCTCTGACGTCCACCACTACCGTCGGGCACCGCCTCGCCGACCGCTGAACCGGTTGCGTTCGGGCCACCACCACCTAGCGAGTCGCCTATCGCCGAGGAACCGTTCTCCTCGACCATACTCCTGTCCATACTACGCCCGCCCGCTAGCGTAGCGCCTCCGCCCACGCCCGTCGGTCACCGGTCGGTCGGTCGGTTCGCGCTCGTCCCAAGGCACCGGGTCGGTTCGGGCGGTCGGTGCGTGGCGATTCCTACTCCCTACCTTCCCCCCCTTCCCCTCCACTTCCCTGCGCCAACTGCGTCGCACACCCAGCGCACTACGGGAGGCCCAGCGGCAGCGGCAGCGCTAGCTCAGCCGGTTGTTCAGCGTGACGCCCCCAACACACAGCGAAGTTGGCTGTACAGTTCCAGCGGCAGGTTGCTTAAGTACGCTCTCGGTCCGTTCCGTTCCGTTCCGTTTCCCGTTGTTACGCCACACGGCAAGCGCACCACTTCCGCACGCGGTCGCTCACTTGCATTCTATCGAGACTCTCGCACGCACCGGTGACGGCGGGGACGGAAACCATACTTGGTCGAGTGGCTCCACGCGCGCGCACACCCACTCACACTTACGCGCACCACACACACACACACACACTGCTATCCTGTGCTAGGAGCGTCGCCTCTCGCTAGTCTTATCCTCACGCACACAGCCCGCACGGTTTAGGTGTCTTTCGCGGTGCGTTGCAAACACACTGGACACTGCAACGCACCGGTGTCGTGCGTGGCCTCCCTGTCCCGGGATAGGGTGGCAAGGTACAGATCGTTCAGGTTGCGGACACGCTAATGTTCATCGGTTCATCGGGAGACATTTCCTATGTCTGCGTTTGGCGGTTTGTTTGTCACGTTACAGGCATTCGACGAGGCTGCGGGAGGAAGAAAGGAGAAAGAACAGACGTTAGTGATTAACTTGGAAGATCGCCTAAACAAACTTCGGGAGGCGCGCTAAGCTTGAGTCATTTATAAGTCTGACAGTTGTGTGTGTTGACAATGTTATCTGATCGCAAACAGTTTTCTTTTTAGCAAGACGACACCAGAACCGGATTGGATCGTATGCACAAGCGCGTTGAAACGCTACTTCTTCGCTCTCTGCTGACATCTTACCCCAGATCAGGAGAGCCGGATGCTTCAAACATGAATTTCTTGACCCACCAAGGAATTGACCCACATTAAAATGGATTTGAAAGGGCTTCCCCTTCGCGATGTCTCATACTCCCATTCCAGTACGGCACGCGGAAGCCGCCGCAAGCGACCGAAGGTGCGGAACACGCTAACACAACGCACGACCTTGGGGCAGATCTCGCATCGCTGCTCATCAAACGCAAGAGTAAAGGGCACGCGAGAGCACTGTGCGAGACACAGCGATGCAACGCCTGCACGTTGCACCGGGCAGCTACACACACACACACAAAAGAAACCCTCACCGCCAACGATCACGCGCAAACACAGCTGCCATTTCTCCGCCTTTCTCTGGCACCGCTTGCGGCTGGAGTTAGCCGGAGAGGAGCACGAGGTTAGTAGTACAATGGTCCCGCTGAGTGGCACGCCCGCGTTTGTATGAGTTTAAACTATGATAACCTTGAAGAAGGCAGCGAGGGAACGAACAAAAAAACACACACACCGACTGGCGTCCTTGACTGGCGGTGAAGTCGGTGTGCTAGACTGGTGTGGAGGTGGAAGTGAGAAGGGAGGGGCTACAAAATCCGCTGACGAATCGTTCGTTGGCTGTGGGGTCGAGGCTGTAGTCTTTACATCATTTCTGCCGATGAAAGCGTCTCCCACCGGCGGAACTATCTCCAGGGGTGGGATCGTCTCCTCATATCTTCGCGACGTAAAGGGCATTCGCCGTGCGCCGTTCGTTGGAGTAATGCCACGTTGGGTACTGGGCGCTGTTGCGTGCCACAGGTCGTCATCCCTAATCGGTACCCCCCACCAACGCGATGGCGAGGGCCCCTTGGCGACAAAACTCGCTCAAGACCACCCACCTGGGCCCGTCGGGCATTCCAGTGGAAATTAACCATACTTCAAAGGGTTCGGCAAACGGTCCGTTGCCGCGCACAGACTCCCAGGCGTCGGCTCAGGCAATAATTTACACCTCACCGCTCGCCCGCGACGAAGGGGATTTATTGGAGCCTTCGATTCAGCGCGACACAAGGTCAGGAACGTCCATTTCTGTTTGAATTTGCGACATAATGTGTCGTGATCGTGAGACTCCAATATCTCGCGCGGTATACGCAAGGGTGCGTTAGTCATTTTAGGCTCTATTTTCAAAATGTTGCCGGAGACATGTCCGTTGCGGTCGTGAGAGTTCAATATCTTGAGTGATCCACACCAAGCGGCCCATTAGCGACGTATCAGTAATCGAAGTTCGAATCAGTAATCGAATGAATGTTGACAGAGAATCTAACTACAGCGGGTCTAGATCTTGAAACAGAGAATTGATGTTGAGTATACGGACAATGTCTACAAGATGCTAGCGAGCTACCCGGTGCTGTTGGAGAGAAGGAAAATCTGTTACATTTACGTTGCTAACGGCGTCGACTCACTCTCGCATCGATTTACAGTCACCCACCTCATCATGTCCTCTCCTTCTTTACCGATGATTGACCTTCTTAGTGCAAGCTGAGCAGTTCGAACCAACCAGGCACTGTGCGACGTTTGAGAACCTTCCCAGTGTAATCTTCTAAAGCACCAAGAAGCACCGACACACACACACACACACACACATTCACACACCTGTAGGTGCGGGTTCGCTTCCTTCCTTTCTTTGGTCCACATGTATTTTTGTTGAAAAATAACTTCCCATCTCACGCACCACGCCTCCACTGGCACTCTCCACCAGTGACTCATGCAAAACAAAACATTAAAAACTCGTATGACACGGTGCCGAGAGGGGGCTGTCCAAGAGGAGGAGATTGGGGGGTGGTTGAGTAACGAAGAACAAAAAAAAATACTGAAAATGTTATGCTTCATCAGCAAGCGCGGAGCGAGAGATTCGAGAAATAAGAGGGGCCGACATCTCAGGCGACTCGGAACCGCTTGCGTCTTGCGATCTCCCATATGTTTTCAAGGATACTGGTGTGCTCCACCGCCATTGGCGCTAGCGCTGACAGCCTCCATCCCAGTCCTCCTCGTTCAAGGACTTACAAATGGAGCGTGTGGAAAATTTTGGTGGCCAATTCGGTCCTACGCCAGGGGCGAGGGATGGCCAGAAATGGGAAAATTCATCACCAAGCGCACCGTCGCCAACACCTTCGGTCAACCAGAAGCGAACGCAGAAACGGCAAACGAAAGAACGAAGAGAGAGAAAAAAAAACCGGGTTCGGAAAATTGAACCCGAAAGATAAAATTAGAGGTAAATTGTAACACACGCGTCGCGAGAGGTTCGGCGAGCTCGGCACTTTTCGACACTGTTGCGTCTGGCGCGGCTGTGTTGGTGCTGTTTGTTTATACATAACCTCTCACAACGGGCACGTAAGCAGAAACTCGTCGCGCTGACGTAGCAACAACGTTCTGGGCAGGCAGTGGGTGCGAAACAAAACCCCCGACGAGGAGGAGGAGGAAAAAAAAGTAAATAAATAGAAACGGCCCGTCACGTCATCCGCATCGACGTGATTATCAGATGCTAGATAATCTCGGACCGTGCCGTGGCGCTGCCGGGTTGTGGCGGGGGAGGAGTTGGGAGGGCGTGGAGTTGTTTGCGCCAACCGTGAGCACTCCGCAAGGTTTCACCAACACACACACACACACACACATACAGAAACACACGCGCGCGCGGAAGTTACCAGCGGCTGTGACTGAGAGCCAATTCCGCCCTGAAAACGAGGGCCTGAAGTGGACCACACGGTCACGACTGGAAATCAATGGCAAACATGCGTACATACCGCAGCCGAAGGCGCGTGCGCCGCAGTTACCAACGGCGAAGGTGAGAACAACCGTTCTGGCGTGCCCGACAGCGGCACCGAATACGCGAAGGCCCGCTGCCTGCGAAGATCCCACACGCCCCACCTGCGTACGTGCCAACCGATCCGGCCACTTGAAGTGTCCTTGAACTCAGGCACGGTGTATCCCTATCTGTGTCCAAGCGTCCCCAAGCGCATTGGGTCGCACAGGATGTCCCAGGCGTGCCCAGCTTCCGAACGCATACAGTGAGTGCGAGTTTTGGGCGAGCAAATATTTGCTCTCGCTCTCCGTGCGACAACCAGCGTACACGCAACGCGCTTCGGTCGCCCAAGACAGGTAGGCTCGGCATCGCATGCAAACATGACGTCATGCATATCTGCCCTCCCACCTTCCACCCCCGAAGAGACGACACCAAATGGATGACTCGCTCCCGGGGAGTTGCGATGGCGACGGGCGCGCAACAGGTTGGGTGTCCAAAGGAAGTTGGAGATCATAACGCCTCCAGATGCTCCACACCTTTGCCCAACAACTGTACCAGTGCAGCACGGGTGAGCAGCAGCTTGCCGGGGCAGGTTTGCTCAAGGGGTCCGGTGCCTAGCGCATGTTCTTTTATGCTGCACCGTATTGAGAATGTCTACGTTTTTTTACATTCTTTGAGTTAATCCTACACCCGTAGTCTGGATTTGAGTTTTGAGCCTACAACTTGCGGTGTGTAAGACCTCGCGCCTGGCGCACAGAACCATGAGACCGCCTCAACATTCAGATGCGGATGTAATAAAGTCAATGGCAGCAGCAATGGCAGGCGTGATTCAGTGGGTAGTGGAGCCCATCCTCACGCGACCAGACCGGATAGTGAATCGACAAGTAGATCTTAATAACGACGCAAGGGATCATCCTCAGGCTAGCGTTCTCGCGATGAGTAATCTTCGAAGAAACCACAGAATACAAATTGTACGATGTATCACGCTACTAAGCCCAGGGCACAGCCGAAGTCTGGTAGACTTGCTGTTGTCAGACATGTAGATGGCATTGACGAAACAGAATCCAAGGCATGTCCACTCCAGGAACTGTCATTCGGTACGGTCAGTGGAATTCAGAAGCGTGCGCTCGCAAGGACTAAGTCCCGGAGACCTTCCCGCTGCTTTGAGGTTGCACTTCCGTTTGATGGCGGGGTCAGATGGTAGGGTCAGGCCGGTACGTGTGTACGGTGCGTTTGAGTTGCTGACAGACTGCGGGGTACATTGATCGGGTAGATTGCGGGTGCGAGTCTTCGGGTGCTTCTGGCCGGCCAGCAGCGTAGCGTCTTCGGTTGCTAGTAGAGGATGCGCCTGTTTGAGCCAGGTAGAGCCTGGGACGTGGGATACCGGGGTCGGGAGTACCGGAGTGCCCGCACGCACCCGCCTGTGCGTGTGTTGGTGAGAATGGGCAGTTGATATCACACACAAGGCCAGTCCAACGTCTGTAGGTGAGCACTCCATTTGCTATCTTATCTGCCGGAGGAGCAAGCGACTTGGACGGTTTGCGCCGGGCATCTACACTCACACCGCCTGCACACACAGGGCCAAAAGGGCAAACTTTGGTTTATACGGCTGTGTGTGTGTGTGCTGTGCTGGTTGTTGATGGATGTTCGATTTTTCCGTGCCTGCAGTACGTATCCTCCACTGGTGCTATGTAACCATCACGCATCACGCACGTGACACACACATACACCACACCGCAGCTTCTCGAGGCGAAGGGCACACGCACGCGTAAGCCTCACATCCCTTTCACTCGTCGCACGGTTCGCTCGGTGCGGGAAAGAGACCGTGACGACCGGGCGATGGGATGCGTGCGTGCGAGAAGGAAGCGGAAATGCGGGCTCTCTGTTCGTTGTTTGGCCACTTTGCACGAACCTGCCGCTCGTGGTGTCTCGCTTATCGTGCACACTAGACTCACACACACACACAGGCGCGGGCGCGCGCGCGCGATCATATAAGGAGCAGCAGTAGTATCACCGGTGCACACACCAACGGGGCGTAGGTTAAACACACTAAACAAACAGATAGGACAGATAACACACAGGCACACAGGACCGCGCGCGCACGGAAGGATGTCTTCTGCGGACTCGCTCCTGCGTGTTCTGGTTCGTCACTACCACCACCACCACCACCACCACCACACAACTCGCAGCACACGCACACAGTCCGCACGCGTCACAACTGCACAACAATAATATTATGCTCCACCGCCGCGAGAGGCACACGGTGGAGGCGGGACTGGGGGAAGAAAGCCCTAAAAGCAGCGGGCGGTATGAAGAAAAAGAAGAGCGGAGAGGGGTGGGGGAGAGACGGTGATGCACGAGATTGACAGGAAGCTGGCCAAACCGCCGAGGTCGTGTGCGTCCTAGAGCGTGTCACGGAGTCGCGCAAGAGGGCTCGGAAAGGGCAACCGAGCGCACGGCACACATACAGTGAGCGCGAGACACAACACAACCACCACTGCGGGCGACTCAACCGTGGCCCGGGGTTTCTACACCTGTATGTGTGTATGTGTACCGAATTCTAGAGTGGTGGTGATGGGCTGCCCTGGAAAAAATGGGAAGAAGAACGCGCGCGCGAACCTAACCCAGCGTACGTGTGTGTGCGCGCGTGCCTAGGTAGAACGAACACTGCTGGTAGTAAGAATAGCAACAGCAACAGCAACAACAACAACAGCGGGAGCAACTGAGGGTTTTTTTTTGCGAATGCTTACGACGGCAATGCTGATGACGGGCGACGACGCAACAACAACAACGACGACGACGGCGACGGCGACGGCGGCGGCGACGACAACGGTTCACGCTTGCGAGCAAGCGGACAACAATTCGTCATATTCGTTGCGAACACCGAAACGGAACTATGGTGGCGTTGTTTTTGACAGCTAGCTCGAACGTCATCGCGGGGCCGAGCCTATTGGGGCTGGGTTGGTGTGCGTACCAGCACGAACCGTGCGCGAGCGAGCACGACCGTCGCTGCGGGCGCTGCGTGCGAGCGGGACGGCTACACGCGCTGACGACGAGCTCGATGAGCACAACCACAAACGCACGCGTACGATCTCGTCTCTCGTTTCCACGCACGCTTCTCGCGGTGTCGCTTGCTCTGTCTCTCACACACGCACACGCAAGCAGGGTAACGCCAGGGTAACGTCACGGGCCACATGAGAGATGCTGATGTGTGCTTTTTTTTTCTCCTCTTCGATGATATGAGAGGCCAGTTTGCTGCCTTTTTGGAGTTGGCGGGTCCACCAAACGTGGCATGGAGTTCTGTCGCTGTCCCTTTCCCTCACGGGCCATGCCGCGAGGATGAAGTCATACGTTCGGCGAAAGGGTGTGAGACCCGTAGAAGATTTCGAGGTTTGCTGGCTATGGGTTGCATTTTTTGTTCTTGTTGCTGCTGCTGCTGTTCTGCTGCTGACTACAGCACAACGCATTGGTCCCCTGCCCACCGCGACGACGGTGGTGACGATGATGACGGCGAGACTACGAAAACGTGCCAATAGTACGGCGGGTTACGAGTTGAGGAATGTTCAACACCACCACCACACACGCACACACTCTGCCGGGCATGTGTATGTGTGTACGTGATTTCGTCTACTCAGGAGGGTAGAGAGAAGGAAAAAAACGCTGACCCAGGGAACGCAACGCGCAATGTAATGGAAATTAACGCGGCAGTTTCGAAAAATTCGAAGATGTCCGTGAGAAATGAAGGGCGGTGGGAGCGCGAGAGAGAGAGAGAGAGAGAGAGAGAGAGAGAGAGAGAGAGAGAGAGGGAAGACACGGAGTCACCGTGCGGAAAGGGGGAGGGAGGGAACTCTGATACGCTGGTGATGCTGCTGGTGACGTTTGCCCTACACCAGATGCCGAGCTGGTGATGTCAGCGGGCTGGCATACGTAACCACGTCCGATGACGTCATCGCCACCGCGCAGACCCACGGTTCCAGCCGATGGGTCACGCTGGTGACCTCAAAACGCAACCCATATTCGGGCCTCCAGGGACACATCCCGGAGTGTGTGTGTGTGTGTTTTTTTTTGTTCTGCTCTCCAGAACCATAGCAAGTTTGCTGAAAATATTACATCCATTTGTTGTCCGAATCACGTCATCCGCGTTTTTCCACCTCCAGCTCCCCATCGCGAATAGATGCTTCGGGCGCCTTTATGCCACACGCTTACGTCATCGCGACGTAAGCACGCTCAGGGCAGCGGCGATAGTTTTATGCGCGCTGTATTGTTCTTCCTCTCGCTCAGTACATCATTATGTCCTTTTAGAGTGCGCGGGGGGAGGGGGGGGGTGGTAAGCACGGGTGGAGCAAGCAGCGTGGAGCCTGGGAGGGGGGCTAGCCGGTTGGTTTCGTCTGAACCTTCTGGAAACGATGCCGGTTTCGTACGAATGCGTGGAAGAGAGAAGGAGAGAGTGTGAGAGTGTGTGGTAGAGTGCAGGGTTGGTAACATTTTCTGGATAGTCGCAGGCGTTTTTGAATGTTGCAATCAGAACAAGCACTGCTAGCATGAATCATGTCAGGTTTCTGTGTGTGAAATGAAACCTTTATGTTTTTCTTTATTTTTGTGCATGCTTCTATCGGACTGATTTTCACAGGACCTAGTCTACCGATCCCTGCCTTGTTGCAGTAATGCTCATTATCTCTCAAACGTTCTCCACCAGCGGGTTAGGTTTGGATGTTGCGCAGTGACTCTTTTATAAGGGGAGCTAGATGAGCAGGACCAACCAAGATGTCCGTTTAAATCATTCATTACCTTCATATACCGTTTGTTTAGCTTTCTCATTGCCTAAAACTTCCATTTTCAAGGACGTATTCAGCTCAAATGCTCAATTGTCCGTACATGAAGTTATCACAAAGAAAACAGCTCAGATAGAAATCGAAACACAGAGTGTGCTGCCCGTCCAATCAACAAACGGATACAACTCGGTTCGTGCGCCGTGAATTCTTCAAATTGGTATACATTTACTCCTTCCCTGCAATTTATAATGGGCTTAAAGCATCTAACGATCTAAATTGTGTATTCAAAAAGGCTTAAACAATGAAAGACAATGTTCAGATCCTTCCAATCATGCGCCCGCTAGGAACGAACAGTTGAACTCTTCAGCGTGGTGTTATAAACCCGTCCAACACAGACGTCACATGCATGTCAACGTAAAAAAATAAACAAGCAGGCTGGGAAGCATAATTCATTGCGAAAAATCCGCGGTATGTAGCCGGCCCGTTGTACAAATCCACCTTCTATCTATCCCACACACTCAGCAATCAGCGTACTCAACCCCAAAGAAAGCATCACCATATAGTACGCGTTCACGTAAGTAAAACACATCCCGGGCGCCGTGGTCCGGGTGTGAAGAAATTCCGCATTCCGGGCACATACGCGAAATGTAACGATTCTTCTATTCCAACAGCAGCGCGCCAGCCGTCATGCAGAAGCTCAAGATGTTCGTCTCCCGGAATCTGGTCACGATCGTGATGGTTCCCTCCCTGATCGGGCTGCACTGGGCTTGGGACTCGCTACAGCACAACAAGGCGCTCGTTTCCGACCAGGAGCGCAAGGATCTGCCGGTCGTGATCGTAAGTAGACATGTTTGGTGCGTTTGTTTCCCTCCTTGTAATGCTTCCGGTCAATTCCAGGCGGCGAAAGCGTTGCTGGATAGTGTGACCACCAAAGCCACCGGCACCGAGCAGGACAAGTCGCAGTAGAAGAAAAATTGCGTGTAATTTATACCACAAAAAAAAACGAAACACCAGCGAGATGTTTGTCGCGCTGCAGAGTCAGCAGGGCGCTGCACGCTCCGGTGCTATTCATGTACAGTAGGTTCGAGCGGTGTGTGAGGCAGAAAAAGCATACATAAAAAGAACGGGTAGCGTCTATAAAGCTGTGGTATTTTTTTCTCTCAATAATTACTATAACCTATCCTTATCGTCGGCATGTTATGTGGTTGTCGACGGCGGGAAGGTTTTATGCAACATTTTTATACACAAACACACACACACACGCGAGCGGGCACCCACACTACAGACATGCTCGCGGTTGTCAAAATCAGCTGTCAAGAGTTGCCATACACAGCAAAAACAACAAAATCGCAACGAGATCGGGACGGTGCGGTCGTGTCCAAAAGGAAAGGTGAGGATAGGGCGGGCGGGGGCGGATCTATTTACGTTTTCCGTTTCACACAGCAGCGTACCACCGTCGGCGGTAGCCTGCGCCCTTCACGAGGCCGATGCCGAGCAGGCATAATAATATTTCCAAACCGCACGGTGCTGATTGACGTGCGTTGTTGACTGTTTACGGAAGATCAGTGTTCGGTGTGCCTTTTTTGTGGCTGCATATCAGCTGGCCGGCGGATCGTGCAGCGACAGAAGCTCGCTGGAGGCTGTAGCCGGGCCCCGCGGACCTAGACGGGGCTGCAACAGTGTGTGCGCGCGCTCTTCGCTCGGTCCCATCGGCACCAGTGGCACGCTGCGTGCGTGTGCGAACAGACAGAGTTAGCTTGGAGGTAACGAGGTACTTAGTTACGCGCGCGCTCTCTCCCTGTGTGTGTGTGTGTGTCTGTTGCCACTGATAACAACGCGCAGCAACGCGTGTCGCAACCCACGTTTAGAGTGTGTCAAGTGGCCGGCGTTGATAGCAGCATCCGCGCGGGATTCCAGCCGTATCCCGACACCCGCCCGAAAGATTTGCTGCGGGCGATCTTCCCGTGTGCTCCCCTCGTTCGGTGCGGTACGCGTATGTCGCAGTAGCATATATCAGGATCCCAACGAACAACAACGACAAATAATAAACGGTTCGTATGAGGGATTGGGATCCCGGCGGGACTGTGCGGTTGAAACAGCGGGCCGATGGTTCGCCTTTTCCCGTGCGGCCAACCCAACGGCTTTATGTAATCAGCACTGTGTTTTTTTGCGAACACTCAAATCGCGAAGGAAGAGGTGCTTCTGTGTATGTGTGCATACGTGTACGTGTGCGCAGGTATGTCTGTGCATGTGTGTGTGTGTGTGTACCAGAGGCGCCACTATGCCCGAGGAGATGTTGGAGCAGCGAAACGATATCCTTGTACGCACCTGGAGCACATTGCCGAGGGAGGACGTGTTTTTTGAATTTTTCTCATTTTTTTGAAGGTGAGCAAACCTCGTGGCGGCCGGGTGCAGTGATGAGGTTTGCTAAAGACGAGCGCAAACGTGCGCGCTCGTGTGTGTCGACGTTGTTTACGGCCGACCGCGAGCATATATTTTTTTCTTTTTTTTGCAATTTAAACCTATTTATAGTAACCCTGCCTTGAATGGATATATGGATGTAGGTGTGCGTGTATGTGTGAGGGTGAGAGGGCGATGGCTGTGTTTTTGCTTTCCAAATGTTATGCTGCAATGGGCGCTGGAACGCACAATTCCAAAATAAAGCAACCATTCCATTTCCACACACCGTTTCCAACCCTACTTTCCGATTTTCCTTTTCCGTTGATGCGTCCGTGATTCACTGATGCGTGCGTAAAAATACTCCGCACGTGTGTTGGTGTGTCTGTGGAGCCGACGTGCAGTGAGTTTTGAAGTCAGGTTGGCAGGAAATGGAATTTGACCTTCGTCAATGGACGCGGCGGCGACGACGACGTCGAGGTTTCGCGCTATCGTAATCCACTTTGACGAAATATGATCGTTACTCCGCATATCTTGGCACGAATACACACATACACACACAAACGCACGGGCGTGTTCTGGTGGATGCCCCCTTTCTTGGCGGCAGAGTATGACGAGGGGTTGAATGGTTGTGTACGTCTTCTCCTGTTTGCCAGATCAGGGTCGCGCGGCCGTTGGCTCATAACAACTAGGCAGAGCAGCGTTTTTCGAAAACACAACGGCAGCAGGTCTACAATCCGGTTTCCATCATAGTGTCGTTTCGAGTCGTGCTTTAATTTACCTGCGTTTTTTTTCGTTGCAGGCCCCTATCAACGCCCGAGACGACCCGAACAGGTTTATTCGAGGATTGCGGTTGTGCTCGATGCATCGAGCATCCAACAGTCCAACGGGGGTGCCAGCAGTCGATGCGTGATCTGCCGTCCCGACGATGCTGTGAAGTCATCCCGCTCCCAGTTCGCGTCTAGTTCAGCTCGCAGCTCCGAAGCAACGCATCCCGACGGTGAGCCGGATTTACCCGGGATTCTGGTGCATGCGTGCG
Organism: Anopheles dirus; assembly: GCA_000349145.1. Classification (NCBI taxonomy): domain Eukaryota; kingdom Metazoa; phylum Arthropoda; class Insecta; order Diptera; family Culicidae; genus Anopheles; species Anopheles dirus. The sequence continues at coordinate 3,331,905 of KB672491.1, read as the reverse complement.
ACCACAATCGGTGGCGAACTGGTTCCCGCCCGGCAGCACGCCGTCAGCACCCCGTGGCCAGCAGCGGCGAATGCGGTGCGAGGTGAGCAACAGAACGTCGTCTTATCGCCCGTGCGCGATCTTTCGCGTACATTGTTGTGCCGGACGCTACTGCGATCAAAGCCAACCGCTTCGCCAATCAATCTGCCCCAATCTGCAGCAATCCACAATCAAGATGTCGGCCGGGGGCGAAGGTGGATCCTGGCACGAGCGGAACCTTTGCTGACTTGCGAATCTCTGTTGGATTGAGGCGCGAGCGAATCCAGCAGAACAGTGTGTTTATCTCTTGGAAAATCTTGGATGGGACATTCGGGATCTTCCAGTACGATGAAGTTTGTGATGGCCTACTGACTGCCTTTTAACCGATGAAGTTAACATGTAGCAGATGCCATCAGTGTGAACGAATAGAGCTTAAGTTAACGCAGTTCTAGACGTCTCCACGTGTGTGACTGGAAAACAAACATGCACTCAAAGCGAAACTTCCGCCCGTTTTCCATTACAGACATGTCCACGGGCGATCGTGAAGCGGCGGAACCGGTTACGGTACGGTCCACCAACCTCAACAACCGGGATGTGGTGCTGACCAGTCTGATTGCCGGTGCGACGGCGGGCGCACTGGCGAAAACCACCATCGCACCGCTCGACCGGACGAAGATCAACTTCCAGATCAAGTAACGTCCCAACTACTTCATCACCCTTTGTCATGGTATAAGTTTGACGGTCTCTTTCTCTCAAATCCATAACACATCCGCATTCCAGCAAGGACGTCCCGTACACGTTCCGGGCGGCACTCGGGTTTCTGCGGAACACGTACGTCCGGGAGGGGTTTCTCGCGCTGTGGCGAGGCAACTCGGCGACCATGGCACGCATCATCCCCTACTCGGCGATCCAATTTACGGCCCACGAGCAGTGGAAGAAGATCCTGCAGGTCGATCTGCACTCGGAGTAAGTTGAGACTCCGCCCAGGTTCACTTGCAACACTGTTATCGGCTAAACGTGGCGTTTTGTGTCTCCACCAGCACTGAGGTGCGTCGCTTTCTGGCCGGTGCGCTGGCGGGCATCACCTCCCAGTCGCTGACGTACCCACTCGATCTGGCCCGCGCCCGGATGGCCGTGACGGACAAGTACTCGGGCTACAAGACACTGCGCGAGGTGTTCGTGAAGATCTGGCAGTGCGAGGGTCCTCGGACGCTCTACCGGGGCTACTGGGCGACGATCCTGGGCGTGATACCGTACGCCGGCACCTCGTTCTTCACGTACGACACGCTCAAGAACGAGTACTACAGTGAGTGTGCAGGGAGCGTGACCTTCGGTTATCGATTTTTATCGCTCGTTCTCTCTCTCTCTCTCTCTCTCTCTCTCTCTCTCTCTCTCTCTTGCATCCTCTTCCAGAAAGGACAGGAGACAAGTCTCCCAACACTGTGATATCGCTCACGTTCGGTGCGGTGGCGGGCGTGATCGGCCAGTCGTCCAGCTATCCGCTGGATATCGTGAGGAGGCGCATGCAGACAACCGGCGTCACGGCACAGTGCGCCGACCAGTACCTTACCATCGGACGAACGCTGATCAAGATATACAGGTAAGCGGGTTGGCTGCCCCCAGACGTTGGCCTGCCGTGCTGACGTGCGCAATACCGTTCCAGGGAGGAAGGACTCATCGGTGGCTTTTACAAGGGCTTGAGCATGAACTGGATCAAGGGCCCGATCGCGGTGGGCATCAGTTTCGCGACGTACGACCACATCAAGCACCTGCTCCGGGAAGTCATACATGTGCGGGAAGGCAGCAGCAGCGAACAAACCCGGTAGCCACTCCACCGTCCACCCGAACCCGGGAATGCTACAAGCGCGTGGAGCTGAACCTTCGAATGAATGCTTCGAATAGCGAGAACTAACCTGAAAAAGTCTGCACGACAATAATGCGAGCAATTCGCGCTCCCGCCGCCGTCGCCACCGCAGGCGAGTGAATCGTCAATCGGATAAGTGCCATCTTTGCTGGTTTTGCCTTCCGTTTTCCCCCCCATTTTGTTGGTTTTATTTTTACACACGTACACCATCGCACAACAAAAGCGAAGAAACGCCAGGCCAGCAGATACGAAACCATTGCACAACACATGTACTACTTTAGCGTGTAATGAATCTATTGTTCTTAGTCATCGTCAGTAGGGCGAAGCAAGTTTTAGGTAGCTGGGCATACATTGGGGTGCACCGGACCCGGAATGCCGGCGCAATCTTCCCCTCTTCTGCTTCGAACCACCGCCAAAGTGTGTGGCCAGATTCAGAATCTTCGCCACCGGGAGGGAGCGTTCGTGGGGGAGTTGGTAGATGAGTCAAATTTGTGAGTCAGTGTCGAGCGATCTTTCAAAAAGATGATACGATAATAAATTTCCTTTCACTGAATGCCTCAGCGCACGGTCGTTAATTGATACGAATAGCACATTGATGTTTGGAATTATCAACTGCTGTCACCTGATGCGGCTGATGGGGCTGATGTTGCATTTAAAATGGTTTCCTTTTCCTGATCCGAACATGCTTGAATCTCCCACAGTCTAAACCAACTCTACCATGTTTGTACTGTTTGAAACGATGACAACATGTAACTAGAACCATGTAAAGAAACTTGAGAGCAAAGAGATACAATCATAACCGCAAAACGGATAGAAGAAGACAAATCTAATCTCCGTATAGATTCGACAATCCATCGAGGAGAGAGTTCTTATTTTAGGAGCTATAGCCATGTATAAAGTAGAGGCTCTCTACAAGTCCTTTACCTACTATCACTTCCCTGCTTTCCTACTTCCAGCATTACACGACGAACGTACCACGAACCAATCCACATTCAGGCCTGTTTTGGTTGATAGTTCTTCATCTGGAAACCTGTAGAGTCAGCTGTTCGGCAACGGTTTCCACAGCTACTCGAAAAGGTAAACAAAAACATTCCGTGACAGTTGTCAGCTGTCACTGCGTCGACGCACACACACGCTCAGGCACAGATGGAGCATGGAGTGATTGTTTACGGAAGACACGGTAGACGAGTGAGTTTCGCATCCGTCGAGCGCAGAAGTGCACGAAAGGATCTGGCGTGATTGTAACGCAGTGAAGGACGCAGACAGGAGGCAGGCAGCAGTGCAATGCGAGCGGAATAGGCAACGGGAACAGGATGTGCGAGGCCAAAATTACCGACTACAAGCTGCTGGAGCAGCTCGGCAGCGGAACGTACGCGGTCGTGCACCGGGCGCTGAAAAAGGTACCAGTAAAAGGGCCCCCTCTGGGGTGTTGTGTGCGTTTGTGGCACCGGGCGTAACCGTTTCCTCTTCGCACCGCAGACTACGAAGGAGATACTGGCGGTGAAGGTGATGGCGAAGAGCAAGCTGTCCCACACGGCGCTAGACAACATCGTCAGCGAGATCAGCCTGCTGAAGCGGCTGAAGCACCCCCACATCGTGGAGATGCGCGACTTCCTCTGGGACGAGGAGAACATCTACATCGTGATGGAGTACTGCGACGCGGGCAACCTGTCGACGTACATCAAGCTGCAGCGCACGCTGGACGAGGGCACCTGCAAGCGCTTCCTGCAGCAGCTGGCGCTCGCGCTGCGCTACATGCGCCAGCACGACGTCAGCCACCTCGACCTCAAACCGGCCAACCTGCTGCTGACGATGGAGCGCGGCGCGCACGTGCTGAAGGTCGGCGACTTCGGGTTCGCCCAGCGGCTGAAGCTGAACCAGGAGAACACGGCGGTGAAGGGGTCGCCGCTGTACATGGCGCCGGAGATCCTGCTACACCGGTCGTACGGTCCGGCGGCCGACCTGTGGAGCGTGGGCGTCATCCTGTACGAGTGTCTGTTCGGGGCGGCGCCGTACAGCTCGACCACGCTGCACGAGCTGGCCGGCCGGATCCACCGGAACGATCCGATCGCGATACCGACGCGCCCGCCGATCACGCCCGACTGCCGGCAGCTGCTGACGCGCCTGCTGCAGCGCGACCCGGCCCGGCGCATCACCTTCGATCAGTTCTTCGACGACGCGTACCTCGACCTGGCGCACGTACCGTGCGACGAGCACCTGGAGAAAGCGATCGCTCTCATCAACCAGGCAATCGAGCGGGAGCGGGAGCAGGCGTACGAAGCCGCCTACCGTGCCTACTGCCAGGGGCTGCAGTACTTCGTGCCGATCACGCGCGCCGAACCTGACGCGAGCAAGCGGCAGCTGCTTCGGCAACGCGTCCTCACCTACCTGAACCGGGCGGAAACGCTCAAGCGGCACATCGCGACACACGCCCCGGACAGCACAGAACCAGACGAGCGGGCGAGTGGCACCGGTGGGCCGTCGGCGGCTGCGGTCCCGGCAGCCACCGGCACCCGCTGCCGGCCGGACGCCATGGCCGAACTAGCGCGAGCCTTCCGGCCGGTGGCGGACGGGCTGCGGATTGGCCGGCACGCGGATGCGGACGCGTCCCAGAACCGGCTGGACGAGGCCCTGCAGGGGTACACGACGGCGCTCGGGCTGCTGCTGCCGGTCCTGCACAGCGACACGCTCACCGCCGCCCAGAAGGAGCTGCTCCGGGCCCGGATCATGCGCTGGATGGAGGAGGCGGAACACATCAAATCGATCCGCTCGGCCCAGATCATGCAGGAGATGGAGAGCACCGAGGCGAACCACTACGGGTGCTGCCTCCAGTGACGCCGACCGCGCAGAGGTCCTTGCGCCGACATTCGAGCTCTCTAGCAACACACAGACCAAAACAAAGGCAACCGACCGTCAGGCAGGGCTCGCTGCTGACCAGAAGCTCGACGCTGCGCTTTCGTTTCCCGCTTGGCAGTGGCCGCGTACCGCACCGGGGTGATACATTCTAGTTTAAGACACACATGCCCATTTGAACGCAGTATTGAAGTGCACGCAAGCGTTTGTTCCTACGATTTTATCCCCGTCCGTTTCGGGCGGGTAAAGCATCCTGTACGCCAGTGAGATTTCCGCATGCTAGCTCGTAAATCGAATTACCTTTTATGTGATTGAAAGTTGTAATAAAAAAAATACCACGGACGAAGAAGACGCTGCGTTCGTTTGTATAAATTAACTTTTATTGTCCAGGCTCTACGCGGGTCATCGAGCGTTGGGAATAACGGGCGTTTTTTGTTTTGTTTCGGAGAAATCCAAGGTCGTTAGGGGCTTTAAACGCTTCACGTTACGGCAGATTGTCCTTTCCCGCATAATTATTTCATTGCCTTTTTGCTTCAGCTTCGTTTTCGCTTTGGACGTGTACTGTAGGAAGCCAAAAAGAGGCGATGGCGACGGATAAGCCTAGAAAATGCCAATTTTCCCTGCCAAAAATTGGACCAAGAACGGTGGCGTTATAAAAGCAACGTGAACAACCAAACCAACCACGTCTTGCTTCATTGGTAGAGATAAAATAACCGAATCCACCACGAAAATGTAGCGCGCGGTAATGATTTTTCCGCGCAACTCGGACCTTCTGCAATAAACGTAAAAAACCCACCGTGTTGGCAGGACAATTGGTAACGTTGCTCGCTACCTTACTCGGTGTGTTTTTGCTTTTCTCCCATTCCGATGCCTGCAGCCGTCAGGTTACCTGGGATTGTTCGCGGCACGGAAAACAATCGCGAAAAGCTGCACACATTTCACCGTACGCACACAGTTCGGTCTCCGTTTGGCTTCCGTTTTGTTTACTGTTGTTGCTCTCTCCCGCTGGTCTGGTCGTGTTGTCGTGCTGTCGTTGTTTTGTGGCTGTGGTGTTGTGGTTTATCCTGCGGTCCTGCAGGCAGGAGTGCATCTCAAGTATACATGTACATGTGCAGATAAACGTATAGCTGTGTGCACAGATTTGCCATCTGAGCCCAATCGTTGTGTTTTTGTTTGATGTTCCCGACTCCCCTGCCCCGTTCTGTTTCCACCCCAAAACCCACCCCCTCCGAAAGCACCCAACACCGCGCGTATGTAATCTCGGCGACGGCCAGATTTAGGGCTTATACATTAAAACCATGTACAGCTGCCAGGGACTGTAATCATGTACCCTCCGTAGCAGCTTCTGCACAGCTTTCCTGCTTGCTATCAGAGCTCCAAGTGGGCTCTCGCGTAAATAATATGGGCATGTGTAAGTGTATGTGTGTGTGTGTGTGTGTGTTTGTGTATGTGTGCGATTTTCGTAAACAAATTCATTAGAGTTTTTCCCCAATTTTGTCTGGGACTTTAGGCTAGCGAACTTGCAAACTTGCGCTCAGGTGGCATGAACCAGTACATCCCAGTTTCTCCAGCGTAAGGTCAAACGGCGATTGATTAACTTTTCTCCCAACTCTCTCTCTCTCCCACTATCTCTCTCTCCCTTCCTCTCTCCATCTCTCTCTCTCTCTCTCTCTCTCTCTCTCTCTCTCTCTCTCGGTCTCTCTGTGTGCCCAACGAAACAAAAAAGCAATGTAATAAGGCATCCTTTCCCCCGTCGTAGTCGGTCGGTGCCCCCTGTCATATTTATCGATTTACCTCTCGGGCCAGGTGAGTCACCTGTGTGTGAGCGGGTCGGACTTTCGAGCCTACTCTTCCTGTGTGTGTGTGTTTCGATAAAGACCTGGAGAGTTATAGTTAAAAATTGTTGCGCAATCTCAACGGGATGCAACAGTCCTGAAAATAGGTGAACCCGAGCGCGTACTCCTATCAACCTAGCTCCTAGCGAGCAAGAACTTCAGTGCACACGTCGACTCGTGGCACGTTCGGGTGCGGGTGATGGAGCGCTGCTTTTGTTTATACGAAGTCGCATCCGTCCAGCGCGCGTGCAACAAGCCAGGGAAGACAAAACCCTGCGAAACGTACTACAACAGAAATATATAAGAAAAAGAACGCTCCGTGATGGCCGCGCGGGCTGTCAAGGTCAAGCAGTGAACAGCAAGCGAGCCGCAGTGATCAATTAGCACCCTGCCCTATGCCAGGCAGCAGCGGCAGTAACAACAAAACGCGCTGGGACGCCACGCTTTCAAGTGTAATTAAGCTGTGCGAGCTGTTGGTGCTCCACACGGCACCGCCGTGAGAACGGATCGCCCCAGTATCCTCCGGCTCGCCTCGCGTTAGTATCATCTCCATCACCAGCTAGCAGTTTGCTGGATTTGCAGCATCCCGGTATCTGCTCTTTAATTGCTGTTACTTAGAAGAGAATGAGAGAGGAAAAGAGCGCACGCGAGAGAGAGAGGGAGAGAGAGAGAGGGAGAGAGGGAGAGATAAACGCTCAACAGCGACGCTCCATTTCCGCAGTCATTGTTTATACAGTGGCGTGTTTGGTGTTTGTGTACGACGGGACGGGAGCCACAGATATGCCAGAGTCCAGATTTCCAATATCTGGCGGGTGGGCGAAACGACCCGTACGTCCTGTTGCCGACAGCCATCTGCTGTCGGACTAGACGGTTGCGCTAGTGCTTTCCAATTAGTGGAAAGCGTTCCGATCTTGCCTGCCAATACCTTTATCGGAAGCGTGCAGTAGGGAGTAGGGTATTCCATTGGCATACTTCAGCTGTAGAGTACCACACTGGTGAGTGGCACTGCGGCAGGCGGCAGGAAGGCAGGCGGAAGTATATTTATACATATCCTCCGTGCTGGACGTTCCGCACACAGGCGGACCCCGCTCTGCACGGCCCTCGGATAGTCAGTTCAATTTAATTAGGGAACGCTTGTTGCATGATTCAAAAATCGGATTAATACAGGGCATGTGGGAGCAGGAGGAGGGAGGTGTGTAGAGAGTGTGAGAGAGCTAGAGGTAGATATCGATAAAATGCAAGTGAGTAGTAGGCTAGGACCTAGAACGAATGCGGCTGATGCATCCAGGAAGAAAGTAGCGAGGTCACACATACATGCCCCTACACACACACACAAAGGATTTGAGGTTGATTGGTTTGGATGTTGTATTTGTGTGGATATGCTTTTTATCGCCTCCCTCCCTTCCATTCAGTTCCGAACCATGTCGTCGATGTCCAAGAATCGACGTTTACGTTTCTAGACTGCTCCCGCGACTACTTCCGTTACATCGTTCCAGCAGTAGCTCCAACAGTATTATGTAATGTATGTGTGTGTTTGTATGTGTGCACGTATGTCTATTCTGGTTCCTTCCCCTCCCCCCACCCTGTTTCTGTAGTCTCATCCATTAACAGTAGTTATGTAAGGTGGACACCCGTACGTGAAGCAATATGCATGCGTGTTTAGAGTTTGTTGTAATTTTCGGACAACCGATGTCCCGAAACCGGAAGAGCGTCAGTCAGCGCTACGCGTGCCAGTGCACGGATGACCTGGACGTCCCAGGCACAGTGCCGAACGCGCGCGCCACGAGACAAGAACGTAGCTCGCCCCTCCGCATAGCAACTCTTCTGGGCCTGCGAGCAGTGCGTGCGTTCTTGTGTGTATGTGCTTGTGTATGTGTGTGTTTTTGTGTGCTGTTTGCTACTATATCCCACCGAAGCCAAACGTGAACGCGCTCAAAACTACCATCAACCCGCCAAACGTTTGGCGTTCACGTCTCCCCCATACCTCAATCGTGTGCTGATGTGTACAACGTGCAAGTCCAAGTGAAATTTACTGTGTTTTCTGTTCTCTCTCTCTCCTTCTCTCTCTTTCTATCTATCCCATGCTCTGTTTGCAGGAAAGAAAGCATAACCATTCACTATGTTAATAAAAGAATATCGTATTCCACTGCCACTGACGGTGGAGGAATATAGAATAGCTCAGCTGTACATGATAGCGGTAAGTACCTGGGATCATCCCCGACGCTGCTCAGGGATGGGGAGCCACCTTCCGTCGTTCAATCAACAAGTTTTCACTTCGAGAGGACGAGTGTGCCAGGAACGCCGTCCATCACTGGAGTCAATATGTAGCGTGTCTTGGAGAACTAGTAGTGATCTAATAGCGAGTGATTGAAAAGTAGTTCTTGGAGCACATTGTCGTTGCAAGATCGATTATAGAGAGACCTAGAGCCTCTAAGTTATTCTACATCCACTGTCTGTTCAACCTGTGATTAGTACGCATTAGGAATCGAAGTTGTCTTCGTAGCCTTTGCAGCTTCTGTTTGTGCACGCACCGTACACCGTAGAATCGAAAGCCAGGTCAAGGTTGGGCCTATTCGCTTTTCTTCCCACTTACGAAGGACGCACGGGTAGCACGGCCCTAATATCGTAGGAAGGCGCAAAGTCACGAGGATTGCTGTCGGACGCGCGTCGAACACGTGCCCGAACGTGTAGTGCACCTGTGAGTTAGTGAGGAGCACTTAGCATGTCGTCCATTCGTTCCAGCCGAAGCAACCCTTCACAAAGGCTTAGGTTACCGATGGGGACGGCTTGCAATATATGGTCCTCACTGTACAGACGTCTCTCAGGTAAAAATCTTGCCGGCAAGACTAGAATTCCAAATCGCCATCCCAGTGTAGCGTCCAATCAGGGTCATGTGAACGTCACCTGTACATACTTTCGGGATCTGTGTTTGTGTGTACAGGAACTGGAACTTACTTGCCCAGACATGGACAAGATCTAGAGCGACTAGCGCCGACACCGATACCGTGTGAAATTGGACACCAATTTCGAAGACAGAGAAAGCCCCCCCCAATCGCAAGCTACTCAAAATGGCGGGGGTAGAAGGTTGGTTGCTTTCTCGCATCGATTGGCAGCGGCGGGTCTAGAACTGGCGAAGGGTGTGATGTAATGCATATGTGTAACACATTCTGTTCCTACCGCTCCGCCCGCCCCTCATTCCCGCTCACACCCCTGTACTCCCCTTTGCGTGTCATCGCTTTCGGTTTCGCAACAAAAACTGCTTTTCGCGATGACCCCGTTTCCCCCCCATGTGTGTGTGTGTGTTTGGGGGTCGTCCGGTGGCGGGTACTCTAGTGCGTGCTGAGATAAGACGGTGCGCACTACAACCACCTGCCTCGTATTTGCAGAAAAAAAGTCGCGAGGAAAGCAGCGGCGCCGGCAGCGGCGTCGAGATCATCGTGAACGAACCATATCAGGACGGACCGGGCGGCAATGGGCAGTACACGCGCAAGATCTACCACGTCGGCAGCCACCTGCCGGGCTGGATCAAGGGCCTGCTGCCGAAGAGTGCGCTCACGGTCGAGGAGGAGGCGTGGAACGCGTACCCGTACACGAAGACCCGCTACACCTGCCCGTTCGTGGAGAAGTTCTCGCTCGAGATCGAGACGTACTACTTCCCGGACAACGGGCACCAGGACAACGTGTTCAAGCTGACCGGGGCCGACCTGCGCAACCGGATCGTCGACCTGATCGACATCGTGAAGGACCAGCTGTACGGGGCGGACTACACGCGCGACGAGGACCCGACCGTCTACTGCTCGGAGCGGACCGGGCGCGGCCCGCTCAGCGAGTGCTGGCTGGACGAGCACTGGGAGGAGGTGCAGGGCAAGCAGCAGCCGACCGCCCGGAACATGTCGCTGATGTGCGCGTACAAGCTGTGCCGGGTCGAGTTCCGCTACTGGGGCATGCAGACGAAGCTGGAGAAGTTCATCCACGATACGGCGCTGCGCAAGACGATGCTGCGTGCGCACCGGCAGGCCTGGGCCTGGCAGGACGAGTGGTACGGCCTGTCGATGGACGACATCCGCGAGATCGAGCGGCAGACGCAGCTGGCGCTGAAGCGCAAGATGGGCAACGAGGAGGGCGGCGACGACGAGCAGGAGGACGAGGACGACGGTAAGTGGCGACGGCCGGTGGCGACGCCACGACACCAACCCCGCCACTCACTTCCTTTTCGTTTGCTCCCCCCCCCCCCTCCCCAAGCAGCAGGCAAACAGGCGTCGGCGGAGCAGGACAATCGTAGCGCCAACCAGATGTACACGATCGAGAAGACGAACGAGAACTCCACGCCCCACATGGACAAGAAGGAGCCGATCCCGCTGATCACCACGACGGCGGACGCGGACAGCGGTGCGGTCGCCGCTCCGTACCGCAAGGAGAAACCCAAACCGTCCCCCCACACCCACAGCTCCGAGGAGGACGAGCCGGCGGCAGCGCGTAAGCAGCCGCGCCACCAGCACGACGACGACGAGGACGACGACGAGGACGAGGAGGAGGACGAGGACGAGGAGGAGGAGGACGAACGGCATGGGGCGCGCGGCCAGGCGCAGCAGTATCTGCGCAAGCAGCATCACGCCGGCTCGAAGAGCAAGCTGCACTCCCCGCTCGGTTCGGCCCACAGCTTCGATCTTCAGGTATGCACCGCGAATGGAAAGCTTCCTCTCTCACTCTTGTGTGTGAAGCATTCTATGGCTAGCTCGCTCACCCGCCCCGTTCCTATACTCGCAGCTCACTCGGAGCGAGTGGGGTTAAAAGAGCGTCAAAGAGTCACAAACTCTCACCGTGTGCGGAGTTGAATCCTTGTTTCTCACTCACTACGGACATCATTATAGTTTGCAAATCTATGTCGGGATCGATTCGTGAGCATCTCCTTCGCCTTAAGCAACGATTTGATTCATGACTCGCTCCTGAATCACGATGAAGACCGTGCATGATTCACTCCAATCCGCAAAAAGAATCAAAATGTCAAATTTACATAGGATGTTATTGTTGACAAAGTGTGTTTTGTATCCACTATCGCAAAACAAGCCTGACAGCTGCTGAACCTGGTTATTCTACCGTGTTGAATCGATCCGATTCAATCGGTTTCAAGTAAAACTGACAACAACTAATGGCTTTCTTCCACCGTCTACTCGGCAGGTTGCAAACTGGCGCATGGAGCGGCTGGAGGTGGACTCCAAGTCCGGCTCGGAGGAGGAGTTCTTCGACTGCGTGGGTACGTACCGGCACCGAACAACAGCAACAAAATGCGATTGATCGATTTACGTTTCCTCTTCCGTTTCTTGCTTTCTGTATGTGATTTTGTGTTTCGGTACAGCGCGTGGTATGTGTGTTGTTTGCCGTGGTGTGTGCCTGCCGGTACTGTGTCTCATAGTTTCTTTCTCGCTCGCTCTCTCTCTCTCTCTCTCTCGCTCTCTCGCTCTCTCCCGCGTGCAGGTGACATGGGTGAGAAAGCGTCGCTGGTGAAGTGGAGCTCGCTGGAGCTGCTGGCGGAGGAGGACGACAGCCCGCAGCTCGCGGCCAACCACCGCAACCAGGAGGACAGCATCTTCAGCCCGTCGTACCTGCAGCGCGTCACGTCCGAGCGGGGCACGCGCCGGTCGTTCCTCGGGCACCACTCGTCCAGCATCGACCGGGGCACGCACGAGTCGCCGCCCGGGTCGCCCGGGCTGCCGTCCTGCCCGACGACGGTGCTGATCCTGATCATGCACGCCGGCAGCGTGCTGGACGCCGCCTCCGACATGACGACGAAGAAGTCGGACGTGACGACGTTCCGCGGCGCGCTCGAGTCGGTGATGCGGCAGCACTACCCGTCGCTGGTCGGGCACGTCGCGCTCCGGCTCGTCGCCTGCCCGGCCGTCTGCTCCGACGCGCTCGGCATCCTGTCCAGCCTCAGCCCGTACTCGTTCAACACGTCGCCGGCCAGCGCGGACGTCTCGAACCTGGCGGACGTGCCGATCGGCGCGATCCCGCTGCTCGCGACCTGCATGCCCGACTTCCAGGAGTCGGTGAGCCGGGCGGTCGCGTGCGCGAACCAGACGTTCGCCGACTTCCTCAAGTCGGACGAGGGCCGCGGGTTCGCCGGGCAGGTGGTGCTGATCGGGGACGCGATGGGCAGCGTGCTGGCGCACGACGCGCTCTGCCGGTCCGCCGGCCACCAGGGCAGCGAGGCGTCCGGGCTGAACCACATCGCGGACTTCGTCGCGACGAGCGAACCGAACGAGCTGGACGCGACGAAGCTGCTGACGGCGCCGTCGCCCCGCCGCCGGTCGTCCTCCACCAGCGAGTCGCGCGTGCCGAAGTTCGAGTTCGAGGTCGGCGACTTCTTCACGTTCGGCAGCCCGCTCGCGGTGATCCTGTCCGCCCGGCGGCTGTCGGACAGCCGGTGCGGCAACAGCAAGCCGGCCTGCACGCAGCTGTACAACCTGTTCCACCCGACCGACCCGACCGCGGCCCGGCTCGAGCCGCTGCTGAGCGCGCGCTTCTCGATGCTGCCGCCGGTGAACGTGCCGCGGTACGCGAAGTACCCGCTCGGCAACGGGCAACCGTGCCACCTGCTCGAGCTGATCCAGTCCAGCCCGCACCTGTTCGCCGACGGCAGCCCGATGCCGCCGGCCGCACCGTCCGCCCGGCGGCTCTCCGACACCTCGATCCAGAGCGCCGCGTCCGGCATGATCGACAACGTGCCGCTCACGACGATCAACCAGCTGCAGCAGCGCTGGTGGGGCTCGAAGCGGCTCGACTACGCGCTCTACTGCCCGGAGGGGCTCAGCAACTTCCCGTCGCACGCGCTGCCCCACCTGTTCCACGCCAGCTACTGGGAGTCGAGCGACGTGGTCGCGTTCGTGCTGCAGCAGGTCGGGCGGTTCGACGAGCACGGCACCGGCGGCGGCTACGGCTACGAGAAGGACGTCTCGAGCTTCCGGCCGTCGCAGCCGCGCGAGAAGTGGAACAAGAAGCGCACCTCGGTGAAGCTGAAGAACGTGGCGGCCAACCACCGCGCGAACGACGTGATCGTGCGCGAGGGCGAACCGCAGCGGCTGGTCGCGCGGTTCATGTACGGCCCGCTCGACGTGATCACGCTCGCCGGCGAGCGCGTCGACATCCACGTGATGCGGGACCCGCCGGCCGGCGAGTGGCAGCTCCTGTCGACCGAGACGACGGACAAGACCGGCCGCGTCGCGTACCTGGTGCCGGCGGAGCACGCCCTCGGCTACGGCATCTTCCCGGTGAAGATGGTGGTGCGCGGCGACCACACGTCGGTCGACTTCTACCTCGCGGTCGTGCCGCCGCGCACCGAGTGCATCGTGTTCAGCATCGACGGCTCGTTCACCGCGTCCGTCTCGGTGACGGGGAAGGACCCGAAGGTGCGGGCCGGCGCGGTCGACGTCGCCCGGCACTGGCAGGAGCTCGGCTACCTGCTCGTCTACGTCACCGGCCGGCCGGACATGCAGCAGCAGCGCGTCCTCTCCTGGCTCAGCCAGCACAACTTCCCGCACGGGCTCGTCTCGTTCGCCGACGGCCTGTCGACCGACCCGCTCGGCCACAAGGCGACCTACCTGAACAATCTCATCCTCAGCCAGGGCCTGATCGTGCACGCCGCGTACGGCAGCAGCAAGGACATCAGCGTCTACACCAGCATCGGCCTGAAGCCGAAGCAGATCTTCATCACCGGCAAGGTAGGTTCGATTGGCAAGCGCCGCAGAAGCCGCAGAAGCGTAAGCTGGAAACGAGTTGGAAACGGCTCTCCAAACATGTTGAGGAGGACATGTTTGGAGAGTAGCGTCCAAAGTTCTTCGCAAAGGCTAGGAGTCGCCAAACTATTGGCCTGACTTGCAATGCTTCCCCGCAATAACCGTCTCCCTCTGCGCTTCTCTCGCCCGCCCGCAGGTCAGCAAAAAGCTACAGTCCCTGGCGACGCCGCTCACCGACGGGTACGCCGCCCACCTGAGCTCCCTGATGACGGTCGGCGGCTCCCGGCCGGCGCAGGGCAACGCGCGCATGGTCATACCGCGCAGCTGCTTCAACCTGCCCGGCCAGAATCAGTCCATCCGCCGGCGGCGGTTCGTGCCGGGCTAAGGGGCCAGAGCAAGGCAGGCAGCCCAACAAACCGAACCGGAAACTCGAATCAAAGAACCCCGCTCCCCGATTGTCCCACCCTAGCGTATCCAGAGAGTGATCAGAGAGCGTGTATGTGTGCGTGTAAAGCCCCTCGCGGCAATGGGGAAACCCGTGCTCTCTCCTCGCTTGCAATCCATGCCAAAAAAAACACACACCCACACAGATGAAAAGAAGAATGTGGAGGAGAGCACACTACTAGCGAGTAGGAGACGCGTCAGGCGTGGCGCGCGGAGAGCAGAGACCGGAGCGATATTCCTTAGCGTGTAAGACCCTGTTAGCGACGACACATCGCACCGTTGTGTTTCGTTGTGTTACTGTTTACGTTGTGTTTTTGTTTTTACATTGTTTTTATTTGTTGTTGTCACCCCCGTTGTACACACTGCGTTTTGGACACTGTCGGTTCAGGAGTACTCGGGCGTACGCAGCAAGCCGCGTGCTGCAAGAAAAGACAACCGAGGTATAGCTATTTAGAAGGAGCGCACGACACGTTTCGTCGCACAGGAGATCTGTTTGCAGGTGTTAGGAGGCCCTGCCCACACTCACAAGCCTAGCAGAGCAGCGGTCGTCAGCCGTTAGTCTTAGTACTCAGCTAGCCCACGCCTCTGCCCGCGCGCGCACTCAGAGCTGCGGTTGCGGCACTGGCAATAATATTAAATCTAGGCTCCGGCAATAAGAAGCAACCCTACAGCAATAACCCTGTGACGCCCCAGCAACGTCATCAACATCACCATCTCCTCATCATCCTCTCGCAACCGATCCTGTTCTCTCTCTCTCTCTCTCTCTCTCTCTATCTCTCCCTGTTTTATGCCTCCCTCTCCCACATCACCTACACACTCAGAAAAGCACACATCCACTACCACGCCACTGCGGAGAAAGGGACTCCTGCTGGACACTTGGCACTTGCTGGACGATAAGGGGATTGGCAGCCATTGTTAAAGGAAGGATCAGGATTTCTATGCAATACTCTATTTTGTCACATGGTTAGTATAGCGCAACGAAGAAACGGCCCGTCACATCTGTATCTAATCTGCTCTCTATATCTCTCTCTTTCTCTCTCACTCACCTGTTTGCAGGTACCTGGCTTTGAAGACTGTCTCTTAACCGGCTGTAAAGAATTAAAAACAAAAATCGAAGAAGCAGATGAAAAAACGGAAGAAAAACTAACCTAAAAAAAGGAAGAAGATGCCTCCAAACTGAGCAACCACGGACGGGACAACCCTGTCTGAAAGAGCAAAAACAGCGACAGGAGGAAGAAGAAACACAGACCCGCACACAAACACACACACACACATACAGATACCTTTATATTAACCTTGTTATTCGCGTATTGTTGAGCCTTCGTTTTGGTGTGTGTGTGCGGTCTCACAAAGATACAAACCAAGATACAAGAAGAAACAAAACCAGACTAAGCGATGAATCAATTCAACTGTTCTTGATATATATGTATACACACACACCAACTCTCTCACACGCACACACACACACACACAGGTCGAATCTGTTTGGAGTTTGCTAATTTTGATAGCGCGTGTTGATATCCTGGTGGTGGCGCACCTGTCGGCACCGTCGATTCCGCTTCGTCTTGCCTACGAGAGGAAGCGGGGCTGGTGTGTGTGCGTGGCGTGCATCCGACTTACTGATTATATACAGATATTAGATATTATATACATACCTATATCTCGTGGGATACGTGTAAAACCAGCAACCCTAGTAGAGAGATGGGCGGTGTCAACGCAGCCGTTAAAAGAATCTATATATATATATACATATATACATATACATCAGTAGACATATTATACAAGCGAGTAATCCAAAAAGAGAGAGAGAGAGAAGGAAAACATGTTCGTCGTTTGGGGCGTAAACAGGCTACCGGTCCTGTATAAAGCAATGAGGCACGCTCTCTCTTCCCTCTCTCTCTTCTCCTCCCTCCCTCCCTTCTTCGCCACAAAGCGGAAGGGTTGTGGGCGGGGAGACGGTGGGGAAGGGGAAGGGAACAATAAATTCTAAACTTTGATGTTTCTTTACTGTTAAACCGATGTGAGATCAATGGATGGCTGGATGTGTGTGCGTGTGTGTGTAGTAGTAACCGTAGTCACTTTAGTGGATGGGCGAGTCAGCTACAAACAAAATAAGAAGAAAACACATACACAAACAAGGAAGGGAAAAGAATACGATCAATGTGAAGCAAAAAACAAAAATACGGTACGGTGAAGGTCGAACGGGAATCTATATACATGTATATGATATTAAATGAAAAGAACGTAATAATGGATAAGAAAACCCCCGAGCATGCCTACCGGCGCGGGAGGAAAAAGAGTGGCAAATGCAATAGTAACGAAAAAAGGGAAGAAGAAAGCGATGGCCGAATAGTATACAAAGCAAACAAACATACCAAACTACAAACAACAACTAAACAAGAACGCAAAAATCAACATAAAAACGAGAACAAAAAAGCGAAGCAAACTAGGTGTTGAATGGTCAAAAATAAAACGAAAATCAAACACAACAAACCCGGTGGAGCGTGTACAGCAGTAATCCAGAAATGGTGTGTGAAATGAAGCCGACTAAACCGAACAAGTATGATTTTGCTGTGAAGCAACACAATCACAGTGTTAGTGTAGCTCCCACGGCTCGCCGAAGGAGCAGCTAGTGTCGTCCCGTGTTTCCCTGCGCAGTGTGAAAGTGTGCGTGTTCAAGGTGGCTAGAGACTGCGAATGGAACGAGCCCGTCAACTGCACGCGCACGTCCACAAACACTCACACGTAGACGTCACCTACTCGGCAAACATTCGAATTCGTTGGACAATCTTTGACTATGATCAAACCAACTACTTCTAGTAGTACTGCTGCTGCTACTATTATCACTACTGTTACTACCACTACCAATACTACTACTACTACTACTACTGCTGCTCCCGCTGTAAAACAGAGGAATAAAATCAACAAGTAAAGGTTGTACAAATATGGTCGACCGTGGGTGTGTTGGTGTAAAGCATACGTTTAAATGGCACACCGCCAATCGACACATACTCTCACTCTCGAACACACACTCACCCTCAAACAAACAAACACACACACACACAGAGACACACATACACGATCAACAATCGTAGATTTCAGCTGAAACGTGGGCTAGTAGGAGAGCGAACACTATGAGCCAGTTGCTTACACGTAAGGGGTGATGTAATTGCTTGTAAGTTAAAAATAAAGGATAACAATAAAACAAAAAAAAACTCCCCGCGACTTGCCTGGTCGAGAGCATGATGATTCGGACGGCATTCGGCGGACACGGTCGCTCCGTTTCCACTTTAAACACGGTTCCTTTATTACACATTTCGCTGCGCCTATCGCGATATGGCAGGTGAGGAGCTATACACGTAAAGGTTTGCAAAACCCGGCCTAACCACCCTGCCACGCCCCCGACAAAAAAAAACGAAAAACGAAGAAAACGGTGCTAACAAAATATAACATATGAACAAAATGATAAGCTAAAAACAACACAAATACGCCCGCGACCCGGGTCTACTTCTTCCCCAGTAGCCAGTTCAGCAGGACCGTGGACGCACTCTGCTGCGTGGCCGCTTCCGTGTCAGCTGCGAGAGAGAGAGAGAAGGTGTGCTTTAGAGCGCTAAGAGTGTGGGTGAAGCAGCCGGAACCTTACCCGGAACCTCCGTGCCGGCGATCTTGGCTGCCGCCTCCACCGGCATGTTGGCGAGGTCGCGCTGGATCAGCGTCAGCTGCCGGTTCCGGTCCTCCCGCTCCTCCTGCCAGCGTTTCTCCTTCGAGTAGCTGATCGAGTGCAGCTCGGACAGCTTCGAGTTGAGATCCTGCGGGCCGGACAGGCTGGAGACGGGCCGCTCGTCGACCGCAGCCGCCGCCGCCAACCCACTGAGCGACCGGTCCGGCGAGGCGTCGATCGAACACTCGCCCGACGTGCCGTACTCTGCGCGAAAGAACGTGAAGGGGTTAGAAACTGTGCTGTGGCGTGACGTGGCGTGACGCGACGTGACACATACCGTGGTCTGGTGCGGCCGGGCCGGCACACCGCAGCTTGAGCTCCTCGTGCGTGCGGAGCGCGTTCGAGAGGCGCAGCTGGAGCGTGTCGCGCTCCTGCAGCAGGTTGCGCAGCTCGAGCTCGAGCTCGTCGCACCGCATGTCGCGCTGGTAGATCATGTACAGGGCGAGCTCGAGTTCGGCCCGCGGCACCCGGTCGCCGGGCTGCTGTTCCGGTGCCTTCGGTGGCGCTACCGGCTCGGCCGTCGTGCCGAGCCCGGCCGCGAACAGCTTGGTCGGGTCGACGCGGGCCGCCAGCCGGGCGTACTCGGCACTGCGCACGGCGAGCTGCTCCTTCAGCGTGACGATCTCGAGCTCCTGGCGCTCGAGCACGGCCTGGATGTGGGCGTCGGGTGCGCCCGGGGCTCGCTCCTGCTCGAGCGTCTGCCCGCGCGCCTCCAGCGGGCCCGGTGCGTCCGGCACGCCGACGCCGCCCTGCTGGAGCTGGTCGAGCGTCGCGCGCAGCATCTGCACCTCGACGCCCTTCGCGTCCAGCTCGAGCAGCGCTGTGTTGAGCCGGTCCTCGAACTGGAGATCGTGCAGGATCTGCTGGTTCAGCACCTCCAGCTCGCGGCCCATCTCGGCCCGCTCCTCCGCGAGCTGCCGGTTCGTGTGCTCCAGCTCGGCCAGCTGCAGCTCGACGGAATGGGTCGCGGTGGCGGGTGTGTCCGCGGTCGGCTGGCGCCCCTCGACGGGGGCCTGCAACCGTGCGTTCTGTTCCTGCAGCTCGGCAAGCTGCGCGCGCAGCTCCCCGGCCGCCTCCAGCTCGCCGGTGAGCTGCGCCAGGCGCGCGTTGAGATGCGCCACCTCCGTCTCGCGCTCCAGCCGGGCCGCGGTGCTCTGGCGCACCTTCTCGCGCAGCTCCGCGTTCTGCCTGTCCTGCTCTTCCTTCTCGTCGGTCAGCTTGTCGCAGGCCGCCTCCAGTATGTCCAGCTTCACGTCGAGCGCGTCCTTGGTGCGCTTCAGGGCCGCGTGCTCCTGCTCCACCTCCCGGAGCCGGGCCTCCAGCGCCTGCTGGCGCTCGGGCTGCGCATCGGGGTTCGGGGTGCTGCCGGCTTGCTGCCCCCCAGCGGTGGCCGCCTCCAGCTTCACCATACACTCCTTCAGCTTGCGCAGCAGCTTGCCCGACTTCACCTTCAGGTCGGTGATTTCCTGCTGCATCAGCGCCTTCTCCGTGTCGAGCTGCCGTATCTGGTCCTCCTGCTCCCGGACGGTCGCCTCCAGCGCCGCCGTATTGCCGCTCGTGCCCCAACCGGAGTCCCCATCGTCCCACATGTCCAGTGCGCACTGCTGCTGCTGCTGCTGCTGCTCCGGAGCACTCTTCAGCGCCGCGCACTCCTGCTCCTTCGCCCGGAGCGCCACGGTCAGCTCCTCGACACGAGCCGTCTCCTCCCGGTGGTTCGCCTGCGCCCGCTCCAGCTCCTGCTTGCCCTGCTCGTACTGCTCCAGCAGCGACTGGTAGCGCTGTTCCGCCACGCCGGCGTGCTGCTGCTGCAGATCGAGATCCTCGTTCAGGGCACCGTTCAGCGAGTTCAGGATCGACAGGTTCGTGCGGTCCTGCTGCGTTTGCTGCTCGAACCGGGCGACCGTTTCGCGCAGCTGCGCCACCTCCCGCGACTGCTCCGCGTGCTCGGCGCCGAGCCGATCGAGGGAGGCTTGCAGGTCCGTGCGCACCCGCTCCACCTCGGCGAGCTGCTGCTCGCACTTGCCGCGCACTTGCTCCAGCTCGAGCTCCTTCTGGCGGAGCGCTTGATTGAGCTGGTCGGTTTGCTGCATGCGCAGCGACTCCACCTCGAGCTCCCTCTGCTCGAGCGCTTCCCGCAGCCGGTCGGCGTCGCCGCGCAGTGTCACCGCTTCCTGCTCCTTCTGTCGGATCACGCTGTTTAGCTGGTCGATTTGCTGCGTGCGCAACGTTTCCACCTCCAGCTCGCTCTGCCGCAGCGCCTCGTCCAGTTGGTGCTTCCGCTGCGTGCATAGCGACTCTAGCTCCAGATCCTTCTGCCGCACGACCTCCTGCAGCTGTTCGCTGTGCTGCAGGCGCAGCGACTCCACCTCGAGCGAACTCTGCTCGAGGGCTTCCCGCAGCTGGTCGGCGTCGCCGCGCAGTGTCTCCACTTCCAGCTCGCTCTGCCGCAGCGCGCTGTTCAGCTGGTCGATTTGCTGCGTGCGCAACGTTTCCACCTCCAGCTCGCTCTGCCGCAGCGCCTCGTCTCGCTGCGTACATAGCGACTCCAGCTCCAGAGCCTTCTGCCGCATCACCTGCTGCAGCTGTTCGCTGTGCTGCAGACGCAGCGACTCCACCTCGAGCTCCCTCTGCTCGAGCGCTTCCCGGAGCTGCTGGGCGTCGCCGCGCAGCTTCGCCACCTCCAGCTCCTGCTGCCGGACCGCCTCGTTCAGCTGTTCGCTTTGCTGCGTGCGCAGCGTCTCCACCTCCCGCTCCTTCTGGCGGAGCGTCTCGTTCCACTGCTCGTTGTGCTGTGCCCGCAGCGCCTCCATCTCGAGGTCCCGCTGCCGGAGCGCTTCGTTGAGCTGTTCGTTTTGCAGCACCCGCAGCTGCTCGCACTCGCCGCGCAGCGACTCCACCTCCAGCTCCTGCCGCCGGAGCGCCTCGTTCAGCTGATCCTTCTGCTGCTTCTCTTCCATGACCTGCTGGCGGCACTGCGCCGTCACGGCTTGCTCCTCGCGCAACTGCACGCGCAGTTGCTCGACGTCCGTGCGCAGTGCGTCGTTCGCCGCGGAAAGCTCCTGCAGCCTGGCACGCTCCTCACCCAGCGCACGCTCGAGCGTGGCCAGGTTCTCGCGCAGTGCACCGATCTCACCCAGCTCCTCGGTAAGCTGCGCGTTGCGTTCGTCCTGCTGCTGGCGCTCACTTTTCAGTTGTGCGATCGTTTCCTCGCAGTCGTCCACCAGCTTACGTAGCCGATTGCATTCGTAACGCAACGCATTCAGCTCGTTCTGTTCGTGTTGCTCGACCTGTGCTTTGGCGCTGCGCATCTGCTCGAGCGTGCGCTCGTACTCGTGTAGCAGGTCGCGCTGTTGCTGGGTTTCGCTACCGGCCGCAACGAGCTGCACGTTCAGCTGCAGCAGCTCCTCCTGCGTCTCGCTCAGCTCGTCGTGCAAACGCTCGATCGTGCGCTCTTGCTCACCGGACGCTTCCACCAGCTCCATGCGCACGCGACTCAGCTCGGTCTGCAGGGTGCGCGACCGCTCGTCACACTCCTGCAGCTCGTCCGCTCGGTGTGCGAGCGTTTCGCTCATCACGCGATCCGTCGCGGCCAGCTGGGCAAGCCACGCCATGCTCGGCTCGGTGGTGGGAGGCGGTGGTTCGAGCGGTTCCGGTGTGGCCTGACGCAGTTCGTCACGGCTCGACCATTTCGAACAGTACCGCCGTACCCAGGCGGCGGCCCGGTCCAGGTCGCGCTGGAGTGCCTCGCGCTGCTCGTGCTCCTGCCGCGCACTCGCATTCATCTCCTCCTTCTCGCTCTTGAGCCGGCCGAGCAGGAGCGTCTGGTTGTGGAAGTCCTCCAGCTTGCTCTGCGTCATGCGCAGCTCGTCCTCGAGGTAGGCCGCCCGGCGCTCCCGCTCCTGCAGCCGCTGCGTCTCCTTGATCTTCTCCTTGATGATCGCCTTACACTTCTCGATCTTCACACCCTTGCCGGTGAGCTCCTCCTGCGCGGCGTGCAGCTCTGCGCTCCGGCCCTCCAGCTCGTGCTGCGCTACGGTGAGCTGCTCCGCGCACCGTCCCAGCTCGCCCTGCGTCGTTTCGCGCTCCGACTCGAGCTGATACTTCTGCTCCAGCAGCCGGTGCAGCTCGTTGTTGAGGTGATGCAGTTTCTGCGCCAGCTGCTCGTTCTCCTCGCGCAGCGCATCGCAGCAGCTGTCCGGTGCAGGTGCCGGCGCCGTCGCTTCCGCCACCGGCCGGTTCGCCTCCACCGTCAACCGCGCCACGTCCTTCTCCAGCTCGGTGCACTGCGCGTTCTTCTTCTTCAGGTTGGCGGCGAACTTTTTCAGCTTCTCCAGCAGCTCCTCGTTCTTCTGCTCGACCTGTTCCCGCTGCGTGCGCACCTCGTCCAGCTCGGCCTGGTGCGCCTCCAGCGTGCGGTACAGCTCGATGATCTGCGCGTTCAGCGTCTCGATCGTTTCCTGCTTGTGCTGCAGCTCGTCCGAGTCCACGGGGGTGCTCGACACGGTTCGTGCCAGCTCCAGCTCGGCCTCCAGATCGGCCACGATCACCATCAGCTGGCGAGTCTCCTTCTGGGCGTCGAGCAGGCGCTGCTGGAACTGGAGCAGCTCGGCCGACTTCGCGTCCACCAGCGCGTCGATGTCCTTGCGCAGCAGCGCGATCTCGTCGTTTTTGCTGTTGAGCTCCACCTTCAGCAGCTCCGGCTCGTCGTCGGAGCACTTCTCGTCCGCGGCCACCTGCAGCTCGTGCCGCAGCCGGGCCACCTGCTCCTGCAGCAGCCCCACCTCGGACGCTTTGCCCTCGAGACATTTGGTCGTTTCCGTCAGCTTCGTCTCGAGCGTGCTGATGGTGGCGGCGGCGACAGCGGCGGCACTCGTATCGCTCGCTGCGTCGTCCGGCAGCGTCACCGGTTGCGCCCGCTGCGTGGCAGCGCGTCCGTACTCGTCGAGCAGCTGCCGGCTCATCGTGACGACGCTCTTCACGCTCACCGTCAGCTTCTTCGCGATTTGCATCTTCTTCTGCTTGTCTTTGCTCTTGCCGTAGTTCGCCGTTTCTGCTTCCAGTGCCTGCAGCGACTGCTGGTACACGTCCGCATCGAACGTGTCGCTCACTTCACCGTCCCCATCGCCGGTTGCTGGTACGGGCCCCCGTAGCTTCGCCGTGCCCAGGATGGCGTGCTTCTCGTCGTCGATCGTGCGCAGCCGATCCTCCAGCTCGGTTTTGGCCGTCGCCAGCTCGACGCTGTACGTGCGCAGCTGCTCGTTCGCCTCCTTCAGCTTGTCCAGCTCGCACACGTACGCCCGGTTCTCGATCGAAATTGCGTCCAACTTCTCGAGCACCTCGCGCCGTTCATCCGTGAACAGCTCCACCTTGTCCATCAGCTCCTTGCTCTCCTCCATCAGCTTCAGCAGGCTCTCGTTGAGGTCTTCGCGCGTGAGCGTGTCGTCGACCGTCGGCGGCGCCTCAACCGGCTCGCCGGTCGCCTTCTCCGTGCCCTCCATCTCCTGCTTCTCGCGCAGCGTCAGATTCTCCAGTATCTCGATCGACTCGGCCGAGCTCACCTTCTCCAGGCTGAGCTTGTCGATCCGACCCACCAGCTCGGCGTTCTCGTCCGCGTATCGCTGCAGCTGCCGCTGCAGCTCCGCCCGCTCCGCCTCCCAGCCGTGCTGCACCCGGGCCAGCTCGCTCTTGTCCGCCAGACACTGCTCCAGCTTCTCCTCCAGCTCGATCGACAGCATCTGGCTGGCAATGCGGCCGTTCTCGCCACCGTCCGTCACGGTCACGTGTTCGTTCAACGATTGCAGCTCGTGCCGCGTGCGGCACAGGTCCTCGCTCAGGTCGTTCTTCTGCTCCTCGAGCAGCTGCATCGCGGTCGCCTGGTTCTGGCACGTCCGTTCGAGCGTTTCGATGCGCTTCTGCAGCTCGGACGCGTGCGGCGTGACGCTCGGCTCGTCGCTACCGTCGGCCGGCCGCTGCGCCGTCAGCACGCCGATCTCCTCCGTCAGCCGGGCGACCTGCTCGTGCACGCTCGACGTCTGCTTGAACGTGTCGACCTGCTTCTGGAGCTGCTTGATCTTCAGCTTGCACTTAATCATGTTCTTGTTCGACTCGTCCAACTGCTGCTTCAGCTTAGTCGTTTCCGACTCGAGCTCCTCGTCGGCGGTACGCGGGAACAGTGGCTTCGGCCCGCTCGTCTTCAGCTTCTCCTGCAGCACGGACACGTTCGCCGTCATCACGTTCAGCTCGATCGTTTTCTCCTCAAGCGTCTGACGCAGGTCCGTCAGCTGTTGATTGAGGCGTTCCGTTTCCGCGTCCTGCACTGCGAGTGCCTGCTCGAGCGACGCAATCTTTTC
The DNA here is from genome assembly GCA_000349145.1 of Anopheles dirus. Lineage (NCBI taxonomy): Eukaryota > Metazoa > Arthropoda > Insecta > Diptera > Culicidae > Anopheles > Anopheles dirus. The sequence continues at coordinate 3,307,087 of KB672491.1, read as the reverse complement.
CTGCGCCTCCTGCAACTGCTGAGCGCTCGACTCGTCTGCTGGTGTCGCGCACACGGCGGGTTTTGCTGTTGAAGAGAGAGTTTGCAAAGCATAAATCTCAAATATTCCATATCCCAAGAAGTTTTCTGGGACGAATAGTGCCGATCGCGCTCACCTGTCCCGCTCGGTGCTTCGCTGTATTCCTCCGCTTTTTCCAAAGGGTCGTATCCGTACGAATCACGCAACCGTGACGCCGCCTCGTCACTGGAAATGTTGTAGCTCTGCTGCAGCAGCTTCATCTGCAGGCGTAAGCGATCAGAGTTGGTAAATCTCGAATACGGCTGTCGGGAAGCGTTCACCGAGCCAGCTTACCTGCATACGGTGAATATCCGGCACGAGCAACGGACCCGCTCGACACCTACCGTCGAGCAGATCGTTCACCAGCGCAGCCAACGCACGCAGCTGCCCGTCGATTATGGTTTCCTGCCTGTGCAGACTGTCCTCCAGCGTGGCTATCCGCCGTTCGGCCGCTTCGTCGGCGGACCGTTTCGCCTGCGCTTGCCGCACGACATGCTCGAACCTCGTCAGCTCCTCGTCGAACCGATCGTCATCCGGTGCACCCGGTGCCGGCTGCTGGCACGGTTCGGCCGGCGTCGAGCACAGGAACGCACCGTAGCGGCGCGGCTCGTCCCGCATTCCGCTCACGTCCAGATCGGTGGTGCTGCGTCCGAGCGTTTGCTGCGTCGCCTCCAGCTTGTGCCGGAGATCGATCACCTTCTCCTCGATCTCGCGCTGGCTCGACTCGCGCTCCGCCATCTTGAGCCGGTTCTGCTCGATCTGCTGGCGCAGCAGCGAACATTTCTCCATGCCGGACGACTCCGAGCGCCCGCGCTGGAACGCGACGCCGCGTGCATCCTGCCGCAGCTCTGGCGGTGGCCCCACGCCCGTGCTGACGTTGAGCGCAGTGGAGGAGGCCGACAGGCCGGTGCTGCCTGCCCGGTTGAGCCGGGACGTGGTCACCTTCGTTTTGAAGTGCGTCAAGCGCTGGGCTATGTTTTTCACCTTCTCCTGCGCCGTCGCGTGCTTCATGTCGTTCACCACCTCCGTCTGGCGGATGATGGCGCGCAGGGCGGTGATTTTGGCCTGCGGGTGGTGGAGTTAATTGCATTAACAGATGTGTGTGCGACCTAGATGAGGAGGAGAAAGGGGAAGGGGGCGCACGAACGAACCTGCTGCTCGTCGAAGCTTGATTGCAGATGGGCCAGATCCGGATCGTCCAGGTTGCTGGTGCCAGCCATGGTGTGAAGGTTGGCAGCGTTCGTTCGGGTTCGCTAGAGAGGGAAAAATAACTCGGAAAGGGAATGTTTCCTGCAAGACGAACGTTTGCAACGATGAGAAAGTGGCCCTGGCCGAACGAAATGTATCTTGCAGATGCTTCTCGTCACCCTCTCGCGCGGTGTGCACCGTCCGTAAAACACCTGCAACCGTGTGCGTGCCGCCCTGACAGGCATTTCTTACCTTGTGAAGTTAGTGAACTTATAACTTTAGGACAGAAAATAATACTATTTAAACTCAGGAAAACATTTTCGAGGTCTCGATGTACACATCATCACTGTCGGATTGAATTGAAAACATTTCCATGTTGACAGCTCATTTGACAGCTGGCTCTCGCTGCCAGTCCGCCCCAGTGGAGGGAGAGAGATAGCGCAAAGAGGGCAACAAAGCAGAAAAACAACAGTGCAGTGCGCTCACATTACGGTGCGCAAGGTTTGTACAGAAAAGCTACCTAGAACTATTTATTACGGAAGTGAAAATGTACTTTTATTGAAAATAAGCATAGCACAATATTTATTCCCACCCAAATCAACGTTAATTGTGCCACAATGTAAACGAAACGAACAAAATCGAGCGAACCAATCGAGACGTTTGCTATAAATTTGCCGCTGTCAAATGAGTTGGAAGGAAAAGATTATAGCAGCGGGAAATTTGAATGTGGTGAAAGCACGTGCCTTTGTCTAAACACGTGAAGTTTCCATCGATGTTTTCCGCAATTTTCAAACAGAGCTGTAATGCTGTCGCCATATCGTCCGATGTTCTGTAAGACAATAGCTGTGCAGGTGTTAATAATTAAGCAAATGAAAACATTTCCATATTTTTTCGAACATTTTTTTAAAATTTTAACATCTGTTTCGCGGTTATGAGAGGTCTCCGTAAGCGTATACACGCTTATATTTGTTTCAAATTTGTTCTATTTTTTCTGTCATATGCAAACCATAAATTGCCGATCTATAACTTCAGTAACTGAGTGATATATAGCGATAGTGATCTATTCCAAATATTGATATAGCCCACGCATAATTGTCGCCATAATCGCTCAAACCGTAACTTCTCACGCCCGGACCAGATGTCCACCTGTTCGTATTATGCAGTGTTCTGTTTATGCTCTCTGGTTCCTACTGATCCTTTTACGTACACGACTAGGACATGCTACTGATGTACCTTTCAAACGTATCATGTACCTTCATACTTAAATGTACCTTCATACTTTCAGTCCATAACTCGCCTTCGGAAGAGTATTCCATGCCAAATAATGCCACCAACCTGCAAATCAAGCATCCAACACAGCACACCCTCCACCCAGCTCTCCCAACATACCCGCATGCACAGGATCAGGATCATTCATGGCTCGCTCGCCGCAGCAACACCGAGCGGGCTCCACCGCTAGCCCACAGGCAAGATGGCACACGGAACGTGCCGGAACTCGCCGTCGGTCCCGGTCCGGAAAAGCTCACCGTACGGTGCCAGCATCCATTTCACAGCCTCAGCAGCCTGAGAGGACGCCTGCGCCCTGGCGTACTGAGTGCGTGTGCACGATCCGGCCGCTCTCCGGCGGTCTCTCCCGGTTATGTAAGTGACGCCCGTAAGCACACTCTCGCGCAAGGATCCGTGGAGCTTTCCGGGAGTGCATTCGCGAACAGCGTCCGGAGGCGTCGTCCAGCTCGCTCTCTCTCTCTCTCGCGTGGCCACACGACAAAAGCGGATGCTGCGCCGATGAGGACGAGATGAAAATCTGCGACTTCTGCCATCAGTTACAGATGTACCGTTCGCGTGATTGGCTGCACTGCACGCCCGGTCTGGTACGGATTTTCTTGTGTCTGTGTGTCTGTGTGTGTGTGTTTTTTTTTCCTGGAGAGAGGGATTGTTGGGTGGTGAAGGACCCAGCACCCCACTAGCTCCCCCTTTTATCTAGCACGGCCATCGACGACCGGACGACCTCCATCCAGCACGTCTCCGACACCATCCCAGGAATCCCGGGATCGGACTCCAGCCCATCTTCAGATCGCAGCGTCCACACGGGGTGGGGCGCGCTGCGTTGACAGCCGTTTGCAGATGGCCACGGCCAGACGCCCCCGGAGCCACCAGCAACCAACAGTCGCCCCAATCAACGCCCGGCCCTCGATCAACGTCCGCTCCGCGCGACCTGGGCACCTCAGCGGGCAGAGCGGGACTAAAAAGGGTGCAGCATCCTCGAAACTCCGCGGCACACCTACGTAGCGAGGACGTTGTACGCAGTACGCCAGAGTGGCTGTGAAAATTAAGCAATCTACGTTGGTGTGCGCGCGCGTGCGTGCGTGTGTGTGTGTGTGTGTGCTGTCACTTCGCTGTAAGAGGGATGCCCCAGCCCCAGCAGGTCCGCAGATACGTGTTTGTGCGGGCATGTACGTGCACGCATATGCGTCGGTACATCTACACGT
>KB672491.1:3271371-3295114 GCA_000349145.1 Anopheles dirus | reverse complement strand
CCTTTCGCCACCGTCCATTCCGCAGGTGCACTCTGGAGACCAGCAAGTGATCAAGTGTGCTCGCAACATGAATCAGGGATATAAGAGAAGATGCTAAACTCTAGTGCTATCGGTTTGCCACGTCCAGCGTACTGGGCAGCGCACGGCGTCATGGAGCGAGCCCAGTGAGTGCGCGAGTGTGCACGCGCGCGTCTATCTGTGTGTGGGTGTGTGTGTGTGTGTGTGCGCGTAAACGCAACCAGTGCATGTGTGTCTGTCTGTGTGTGTGTCTGTACGTGTGAGTGTGCGTGTCTTTTTTGCTGTTGGCGTTAGCGGTTTTCGCGAAACGACTGTCGACGAAGTGCGACCGCGAACGTCACCTAACCTCAATCATGTATCAAGAGCAATCAGGCTTGCGGGCGCGGATGATGCGCGCAGCGACTCCGGCTCCGGTTCGACCCCGGGTGCCCGGGTGCCCACCGTAGCAGGGTCGCCACCGCTGGCATATTGCTCGTCCATACGCAGCCACCGCTAGAGCGAGCTGTGTGGTCAATACAACAACAACAACAACAACAACAACAAAAACAAAGAAACTGCCTTTTTGGGACATTGCACACACCGAGAGCAGGGGTTTCCCGCGTGGGGAACAGGACGCAAGCAAGAACAATAAACAAGCAGGATATCCTGTGCGCAAATCGAGTGTCGCGTGTGCGGGATGTAGCGTGCCCGCGCGTTGTACATCAAGTCTCCTGCAGTGAACTCCCATAGTGCGGCCATTTACAGCGTGCAGCTCGCAGCACCCGGTAGCGCCCTCACCGACACCCTACAGGCGCAGGAAGTCGCGGGAAGTTCGTCCGACACCCGTCGACCGGGGCGTCGTCCGCGAGGATGGTGGCTGAGCAGCAGGCGGGTGGCCGCCGGCAGCGGGCGCACGGTTGCCTGGCGGCGCTGGCCGGACTTGGCGTGAAGCTCGGGCTGATCGTGCCGCTGCTGACGGTCCCACTGTTCCTGGGTATCGGTGAGTATCGGGCGTCGGAACATCCGGACGACCGGACCAACCATATTGCCACGCACCATATTGAAGCATATGGTTCGCTGAGGAGGGGGGAGGGGGGAGTGGTCCGAGGACGGATATTGGGCAACGTGGGCACCTTCTGGAATTGACTTCTGGCTCTAGGTGGCGCATCCCCGTCCGCCAGCAAAAGCACGCAATTAAAGAGCGACACTGAGCGTGGTTGCAGCAGATTTCTCCAACAGTGGGAGTGGGAGGAGGCGCAGGCAAGTGTGTCAACAGAGAAGGTTACTGGGAGGTGACGGATTGTGACGTCCGACCAGGGGCCAGCGCACAGGGCGCACCTTGCTAAGCAAATACAGCAATTTCCCAAAAACGCAATACCCCGAAACTTGAACGTGGCATCTCCATTCGCAAACTCTCTCGCTTTCTCTCTCTCTCTCTCTCTCTCTCTCTCTCTCTCTCTCTCTCTCGGTTTGGGATACCGAATTCAGCAAATATGTCGAACGTCGTATCTGTTGGGGTTCGACAAGATGTGTTTTTCTGGATGTCCACAAACGAAGTTATCAAGTCGCAGGATTAAGAACCAAGCAAACCAACAAACAAAAAACAATCACCGTCAAATGTTGCTTCTATTCCAATCTAAGTCCCCCCCCCCTCCCCTCCCTTTCTCGCCCGCTTCAAGCTGCCAGATCTATCCATGAATGAGTCGGGCACGACAACAACAGCAGCAGAAGAAGAAGCTGTTCTCCAAAAATGACAAGAGACGGTGAGCGGGCCTCGCAGTACGGCAGCAGGCTTTGAAGCACGGCCGAAAAGAACTTCGCTCGCGCGAGCTCGCCTGCCCAGAGAGCGAGCGAGAGCGGGCGCTCGCTCCCGTGGCGTCCTCCTAAATCAATAAACAGTTTGCGTGCGAGCAGCCTGCGAGCTTTCGCTCTGCTTTGTGATGCGGTCTGTGCTACTGTGTTGCATTTTTGTTGTTGTTGTTGGTTTGCTGTGTATGCTAAAATGGGCGAATTTGTACGGCGAGTTCGGCGAGCTTGGCGAAGATTCGCAAACTTTCTGCCCCGTGCCCGTGACAGCGCGCAGGCGCACACAAATGTTCCATTCATCAAAAACAGCGATGGGTGTAATCTGTCCTTGAAAATGGCGTGCTGGCTGGGGGAGGGGGCTTGGAGAGCTGCCATGACAGCTCCCGAAGTGATGGCGTCCGTCCGTGACTTGGCCGACATCCGTCGCCTGTCCGCCATTTGGGATCCCGCTCGTCATCGAGCAACGTGGGAGTTCTCTATGTAACCTGTACGTGGTTTGTTCTTTCTTCCCTTCTCTTTCCATTGACACACACACACACGCACGCACACGGTAGCGCATGGCGAGGAGCAAACGACGGAGATTACGTCGGACGGGGTCGGCCATTACGCGGGCAAGTCGGAGCAGCAGCAGCCGGGCCCGAACCAGCTCGGTGCGGCCTGGCAGATGTTCGGCTCGAGCGCGATGCGCCAGTCGGGCGAGGGGCGCGTGGTGAAGACGAAGGCCCGGAAGCCGAAGCCCCACCAGAAGGACGTCCGGCCGCAGCTGCCACCGGGCAAGATCATGATGGCGCCGCCGAGGCGCCGCACGTTCCAGGCGACGCAGTACCCGAAGAACGCGTCGGTCGCGATCGACCGCAGCGCCGGCCTGTCGCACCACCCGATCGGGGCGCACGGTGGCAGCGTGTACGGGTCGATGCTGCCGTACGGCAACGACGCGGTGTACGGGCTGCGCGACATCGGCCGGCGGGACAACGACGGGCTGCGGGACCGGTACGGGCCGAGCGCCCACCTCGGCCACTACCACATCCACCCGGAGGACGACATCTTCCGGTCGGAGGACGCGCTGCTGATGGAGTCGGCGGGCGGCGGCGGCGGCGGCGGTGGCTCGGACGCGGCGGCGGCCGGCAAGGGCGACGGGTACGGCGGGCCCGAGAGCTGCGACATCAAGTGCGAACCGCGCGAGTTCACCTGCGACAAGAGCTGCGCCTGCATCCACATGGACCTGCACTGCGACGGGCAGGCCGACTGCGTGCTGACCGAGGACGAGCAGAACTGCGAGATCGTCCACCAGCGGCTCGCCCAGCAGATCAAGGACAACTGCGAGACGAGCGGCACGCACGTGATCTGCGCGACGACGCACACGTGCATCTCGCGCGACTGGCTGTGCGACGGCGACGACGACTGCGGCGACTACACGGACGAGACGCACTGCGGCTCGCGGCTCGAGTGCACCGAGGAGAAGTTCGAGTGCCAGAACGGCATGTGCATCCCACGCGACTGGGTGTGCGACGGCGACAACGACTGCAACGACCTGTCGGACGAGAAGAACTGCACCAAACAGTAAGTCTCTACTGCGCTATCGCTAACAGGGTACACAGTCCTGCATACAGGGAGACGGTCGAGTGGAGGTGTTTACCTGGAAGATCCAGGCCTTTCTGACAATCCGGACAACGATGTCCTCAGTGTGACGCATGACCGCACGTGGCTAACAATTCCTATTTCGAACTTCGGACAAGCGGTCCTGAATCTCTAAGCAGATTAAATATTCCTAGGAAACTATTTCTGTACACTGCACCAAACAGTGGTTTCATTCGTCTGGGTTTTTGCGTCCCGAGAAACAGCAATTCGACCATTCTTTGATCTGTGCCTGAGCTGGATGTTCCAGGCCTTTCTGGAAAACCCCGAGCAACGACGTCGTCATCAGTGTGGCACATGATTGCATGCGGCTAATAACTTCAATTTTGTACACGGACGTACCGTTCCTGCCCCCTTTTGGGAAGATTAAAAATACCTATGAATGTATGCCTGTGCATCAATAAGTGCCCAGAAGCGAATAATTAGTTGCCTTTTAGTTCTTGTCTGCCTCCCTAAAATGCCCCACGTTTCGAGAAACATCCACTTGACTTGTTCTTTGATCTCTGTCTGAACTGGACGATCCAAGCCTTCGAAAGAATGTTGTTGCACATGACGGTATATGGCTCATAACTTCAATTTTGAACTCGGACAGAATGTTCCTAACTTCCTGAGATGATTAAAAATGCCTTGCAAATTGCACCAAACAGTGCATCCGAGGGTGCCCTACGTTTCGTAGTAAGTGTCCTCGTGTTAGCAAGCATTTCGTTTCGTTTACGAGCAACATCAATCTGGCAGCGCTTTGATCTTGGATAATCCAAGCTTTTTTGAAAGCAGGCACAACGTTGTCATCGCGTCTGCCTGTGACTAGCAGCTCCAATTTCGAGCTCGACCGTAACATTTCTAGGAAACTAGTGCCAACTGCGACGTAGCTGGATTGGTGAAGTTAATTAATTAGCAATAATCATCAGCCGGAGCCGTAGGGTCGGCGACTTGCTGTCGGTCTCCGGTGGGTGAGGGAAAATTTCCCACCGGGTGCCGGCCGCGCGCTTGGTCAAGTTGCGTTAATTAGGAAGCGTGCGCCGGGGTGGCAGCGTAGTTTGCAGCAGAAACTGTGCTGGTTTGTTGCACACTGTAATTGGCAGCGCGTAGTAACCACCGTGCCGCCGCCATCTTCGTTGCAGATGCACGCGCGACGAGTTCCGGTGCAAGGACGGCTCGTGCATCTCCGCGTCGTTCCAGTGCGACGGCGAGACGGACTGCATCGACGAGTCGGACGAGGCGAACTGCGACCGCCCGATGCAGAGCTGCCCGGAGGGCGAGTTCAAGTGTAAGGGCGCGCTGGGCGGCATGGGCGGCCCGGGCGGGCGGTGCGTGCTGATGCGGTTCCGGTGCGACGGCGACAACGACTGCGGCGACTGGAGCGACGAGGAGAACTGCCCGAAGAAGCAGGTCGACTGCATGATCAACGAGTTCAAGTGCGACGACGGCGACTGCATACCGCTGCAGTGGCGGTGCGACGACAAGCAGGACTGCAACAACGGCGAGGACGAGAAGAACTGCCCGGTCGACCGGATCGCCGGCCGGACCTGCTCGCCGGACGAGTACACCTGCAAGGACGGCCGTTGCATCCTGGTACGTCTGCTTCCTTAACACTAGCGTTAGAGGATCCTTATTCTACCCCCGTACGAACACTGTTTGTTTACTAATCTGACTGCTCTGAATACTGACTGTGTATATTCATAATCATTGATATTCATTGCTTATGTCGTAAGTATCATCGTACATCATACAGAAATGCTCTAAAAGTAATCTTATACAGTAAAAAAAGAACTTTGATTTGTATTACGCAATCGATGTTTGATGCATCATGATACTAATCCCACCGCCAGAAGGCCTAAATGGGCCTTCAGCTGCGCTACGCTGTCAGATTGTTAGTAGTGTAAACACACCTTGATCACTACGTCAGTGAGACTGGGCTCGTAACGGTTTGTTTACCTTTCGCACGCAGCGTTCGTGGGTTTGCGATGGCACGGCGGACTGCCGGCGTGGCGAGGACGAGCAGGACTGCGACATCAAGTGCGAGCTGAACCAGTTCCTGTGCCCTTCCGGTAGCAGAAACAGTACGCGCGACGCGTAAGTAGCCCTGTCGAGTGAAACGTCACCGCCCGTACTGACACGGTTCGGTTTGTTGTTGTTTACGTCGCTTCGCAGGGTGTGCATCAACCAGAAGCACGTCTGCGACGGGCACAGCGACTGTGCGAACGGTGAGGACGAGATGCGGTGCCCGATCGTGCATCCGTGCGGGGCCCACGCGCGCTGCGAGCAGCTGTGCGTGACCGCGTACAGCGGCCGGGAGGAGTGCATGTGCCGGGCGGGCTACCTGCTGCACGGCAACGGCTACAACTGCACCGACATCGACGAGTGCGCGATCACGAGCAGCCCGGTCTGCTCGCAGGAGTGCACGAACGTGGCCGGCAGCTTCCGGTGCTCGTGCCAGGCCGGGTACGTGCTGCGGCCGGACCAGCGCACCTGCAAGGCGGTCGGCGGCTCGGTGAAGCTGCTGATGGCGAACCGGGCAGACATCCGGCAGGTGTCGCTCAGCAACAACCAGTACACGTCGATCGCGAAGGGGCTGCCGAACGCGATCGCGCTCGACTACCACTACCGGCAGGACCTGCTGTTCTGGACGGACGTCTCGATCGACGTGATCAAGCGCTCGCACCTGAACGGGAGCGGCGTGCGGGACGTGATCAAGTGGGGGCTGGAGTCGCCCGGCGGGCTCGCCGTCGACTGGATCCACGATCTGCTGTTCTGGACGGACTCGGGCACGCGGCGCGTCGAGGTGTCGACGCTGGACGGGCAGATGCGGGCGGTGATCGCGGCGAGCGACCTGGACAAGCCGCGCGCGATCGCCGTCCACCCCGGGCGGGCGCTCGTCTTCTGGACCGACTGGGGCACGGCGCCGAAGATCGAGCGCGCGTTCATGGACGGCTCGGAGCGGCAGACGCTGATCGCGGAGGCCATCTTCTGGCCGAACGGGCTGACGATCGACTACACCAACAGCCGCATCTACTGGGCGGACGCGAAGCACGTGATCGAGAGTGCGAACTTCGACGGGCGCGCCCGGCGCAAGATCCTCAGCAACAACCTGCCGCACCCGTTCGCGCTCGCCCTGTTCGAGGACTCGATGTACTGGACCGACTGGCACACGAAGACGATCTCGACCGCGCACAAGATCAGCGGGCGGGGCTTCCGCGTCGTGCACGAGGGGCTCCACTTCCCGATGGGCATCCAGAGCTACCACCCGTCGCGCCAGCCGGACTTCGCGAACCGGTGCGCGCCGGACCGGGGCGGCCGGCAGGGCGGCTGCTCGCACCTGTGCCTGCCGGCGCGCACGCACCGCCGCTGCGCCTGCCCGATCGGGCTGACGCTCCGGCCGGACCAGCGCACCTGCTCGACCGTGCCGGACAAGCTGCTGCTGATCGCGCGCAAGAAGGACGTCCGGGTGCGCCAGCTCGACGCGGCCAACCCGGTCGACATGGTGCTGCCGCTCGACGGCATCAAGTCGACGGTCGCGGTCGACTGGTGCAGCCGGACGAACGTCATCTACTGGACGGACGTCGGCAAGAGCGTCATCAGCCGGGCGTTCATCAACGGCAGCGCGCAGGAGGCGATCGTCCGGGCGAACCTGCTCTCACCGGCCGGGCTCGCCCTCGACTGGGTCACGGACAAGATCTACTGGACCGACCCGGGCACGAACCGCATCGAGGCGGCCACGACGGACGGCCGGCAGCGGGCGCTGCTGGTGTGGGAGCGGCTGGACAAGCCGCGCGACATCGTCGTGCACCCGGGCGAGGGCTACATGTTCTGGTCGGACTGGGGCTCGAACCCGCTGATCGAGCGCGCCGGCATGGACGGCAGCGCCCGGTTCACGCTCGTGTCGGAGAACCTGCAGTGGCCGAACGGGCTCGCGCTCGACGTCGACAAGCAGCGGCTGTACTTCCTCGACGGCGGCACCAAGTCGCTCGAGTACGTCAACTACGACGGCACCGGGCGCAACCGGCTGATCACCGACGGGCTGAAGCACCCGTTCGGGCTGGACGTGTACGAGAAGCGCGTGTACTGGACGGACTGGGACACGCACAGCATCCAGGTGGCGAACATGTACACCGGCCACGAGCGGCGCACGATACTCGCCAACAACACCGACCTGATGGACATCCGCGTCTTCCACCGGAACCGGCGCGACTCGCGCAACCCGTGCGCGCACAAGAACGGCGGCTGCTCCTACATCTGTCTGCTCAACCCGGTCAGCTACAGCTGTGCCTGCCCGATCGGCATCCAGCTCAAGGTAAACGCTCGACAGGGTCGTTATGCATGCGACATACGCCGTTCGACGCGCGTCCCTTTTTTTTGTTGCAAGAATCGCCTGTAACCCGGCCCTTAACCTTACCTCTCTTCTGCTCCGTCACTCCGGCAGGATAATGGCAAGACGTGTAAGAGTGGACCGTCCAACTACCTGGTGTTTGCGCACCGGACCGAGGTCCGGCAGGTATCGCTCGACAGTGACTACCAGATCGACGTGGTGCTGCCGCTGCCACCGATCTCGAACGTGGTCACGCTCGACGTCGACCGGCGCACGGGCGAGATCTACTGGGCGGACACGATCGAAGACGTCATCATGCGCTCGACGCCGGACGGCATGCGCATCAAGCAGATCTACAGCGAAAGCATGACCAGCGTGGACGGGCTCGTCATCGACTCGGTCGGGCGTAAGGTAAGTCGAGTGCGCCGGTGGGTGCCCGCGGTACGTGACTACAGCGCGTAAACTTGCCCCCATACCTCCCGACAGCTCTACTGGACGGACGCCGGCCGGAAGGTGCTGGAGGTGAGCGACCTGGACGAGGGCATCCGGAGCGCGCTGGTGTGGAAGGAGCTGGAGCAGCCGCGCGGCATCGCGCTCGACTACGAGTCGGGCTACCTGTTCTGGTCCGACTGGGGGGCGAACCCGCGCATCGAGCGCGCCGACATGGACGGCGAGAACCGGATCGACCTGATCACCGAGGGGCTCGGCTGGCCGAACGGGCTCACCGTCGACCGGGCGGCCAAGCGCATCTACTGGGCGGACGCGCAGATGAAGACGATCGAGTCGTGCACGCTCAGCGGGGGCGGCCGGGCGAAGCTGGTCGAGAACCTGCCGCACCCGTACGCGCTCGCCGTGACCGCGCGCACGATCTACTGGACCGACTGGATCACGAAAGCGCTGCACTCGGTGCCGAAGGCGAACCCGACCCACGTCCGGAACGTGACGCACGGGCTCGAGGGCCTGATGGACGTGAAGGTGGTGCAGGAGGACGAGGAGCGCCACCTGGAGAACGTGTGCGGCGCTGGGAACGGCGGCTGCTCGCACCTGTGTCTGCGCAACCCGACCGGCTACTCGTGCAAGTGCCCGACCGGGCTGACGATGCGCGAGGGTAGCACGACGGACTGCAAAACGCTGCCGGACGTAAGTAGGGCGGGAACTGTAGGCCTTTGGAGGATGGGAACGAAGTCTAGTCCGTCCATAGAGAAGAGTCTTTCTAGTGGATACCACTAGGATACAAACTATAGTACTAGGGTATCAAACTAGGAGACAGATCTGAAGTTTTCATCTGAAAAGGGATCAATACTCCAAGTCTTTCCTGGTGTAGATCCTGACCTATTAGAAGATTATGGCAGCCGTTCAGAGGCCAGCGACATGAGAAGTCTCTGAGCGACAATTGACTACACTTCATTGTTTACTAACTAAAGCTTGCAAAATGGAGGCATATCTCCACAGATACTAATGACTCTCTCTCTCTTTCTCTCTGGCACACACACATTCTCCCCTCAGGAATATCTACTGATTGCGCTCCGTTCGGGTATCGGGCGCATCTCGCTGGACACGCCGGACCTGTTCGACGTGGTGCTGCCGATCGAGGGCGTCCACGGTGCGGTCGTGCTCGACTACCACTTCGACAGCATGTACGTGTTTTACGCGGACGTGAACGTGGACGCGATCCGGCGCGTCAACATGCACAACTACACCGACACGCAGGTGATCGTGACGAGCGGGCTGAACACGCCGAACGGCATCGCGGTCGACTGGCTGGCGGACAACCTGTACTGGACCGACACGGCGCTGAAGAAGATCGAGGTGGCGCGGCTGGACGGCACGTGCCGGAAGGCGATCCTGACCGACGGGCTGGACGATCCGCGCTCGATCATCCTCTACCCGAAGCGGGGCTTCGTGTTCTGGGCCGACTGGGGCCAGACGCCGAAGATCGAGCGCGCCTACATGGACGGCAGCGACCGGCGCAGCATCATCGACTTCGAGCTCGGCTTCCCGACCGGCCTCGCGATCGACTTCGACGCGAAGAAGCTGTACTGGGCGGACGCCCTGCAAGACCGGATCGAGCTGTGCGACTTTGACGGGCGGCGCCGGCAGCAGGTCGTGGCGCACGCGACGCACCCGTTCGGCTTCACGCTCACCGCGACGCACCTCTACTGGACGGACTGGTACAACAAGTCGGTGCTGCGCGCCCCGAAGCACAGCGCGGCGAACGTCGAGGTGGCCCGGTTCAATCTGCGGGGCGCGCTCGAGATACGGGCCGTGTCCGGCCAGCGACAGCCGCACGACTGGAACCCGTGCCGGCGCGACAACGGCGGCTGCACCCACCTGTGTCTGTACGCGGAGACGCGCTACGTCTGCGGCTGCCCGGACGTGCCGGACGCGCACCCGTGCGAGCTCGAACCGACGTTCCAGGTGGCGATGAAGCCGAACGACGAGATGCTGTCCGCGGCCGAGGAGAAACCGGGCCGCTCGAACGGCTCGATCGTGCTCAGCAGCAGCAAGATGCACGCCCAGCTCGTCATCATCGCGACCGCCATCTTGGCCGGGCTGCTGATCATCGTCATCATTGCTATCCTAGGTAAATAGGTGCCTTCAGCTGCTGGTAGAGCAGCGGCTGCTACCTCTAGCTCTCCCGATCTCCGATCTTCCTCCTCCTTCCAACTCCTCCTCCCTGTGCTCCACTCCACACAACGCCACCGTACGGTCAAACGCGGAATTTTGTGATGTGATGTGCTTTCACCCTTTCCAGTGCTGATTGTCAACTCGAAACGCAAGCAGAGTAAGAAAAGCTCCCGCAGCGCCAGCGACGTGCTCACGTTCACCAACCCCAACTACAACGGCATCGACGGGCTCTGCCAGCCGGGTGACGTCGCCACATCCGGGCGTAACACCATCTGGAAGCGGCTCAAGTACGACCGCGCACAGGTTAGTTCGGGGGAGGGGGTGCATCAACCTACCCGGCAGGCTCTCATTGTTTGGTCCTTCTCGCAGGAGCGCGTGTTCGAGGAGAAGTATCTGGGCGTCCAGCATCACCACCATCACCACCACCATCACGGCTCCAGCAATGGCAGCTACCTGGCGTCGACACCCACCTCCCAGATCACGCCGGTGTCGGCGGTGCTGCCGGTTTAGGTCACGCTAGGTCACCAGGCTCAAGGAGGAACCGCCTCCACCTTACCCTCAATATCCCCCTCCCGCACCCTAGCCCTCGTTCCCCAACCAACTCACTGCACTTCTGCCAAGCGAGCAAGAGCAACCGGGGGTGGGGCCGGGGAAGCCCTTCCTCCCTCCTCCCCCACCCCAACCACTACACCGAGCACAGACCGAACGGTCGAACGGCTCGGGACGGCAGCGTGATCAGGTTTGCTAACGAACAGAACACAATATGGGAAGCTATGACTATTAACAGGCAGCTATTTCTCAACGATCGTTACAACAACAGAATATTAAGATAACATTTCAACTTAATGAACTACTCTAGTGCGCAACGGTAGGATTGCAGAGTACATTTAGGGCCCCATTTACTGAGCGAGGCGTTGCACCTCGTCGGCAGGAGACAAACTAAACAGACACATCCGAGCGATGCAGGGCAGTAAGAGAGCGCACACTTCGAACTACTGCTTATCTCCGGGGCAGTAGTCTCCGGTGTGAGTGTGTGCGTGCATGTGTGCGTGTGTGTCCCTATCTCAGAGTTCGGTTTTTGTTGGCAATCAGCTGTGAATCGCAAGCTGTTCCGCCTCCGGTCGGTTCACAAACGAGAACATCCCAGTTCCGGCTCTATTGGGCACACTACACACACGCGCGCACACACACACATACACACACAAGCAAAGGAAGATGAAAGAACGCAGCTCGGGGCGGCGGTGGCCGCCGGCCCGGAGGGTCTCAGTACCGCGTAAGCATTTAGACGCTAAACTTTCTATATTTGTAGGTGGTCTGTACACGTGTATATGTGTGTTTTCTAATTCATCTTCAGCGTGAATTTGCCATGTTAAGCAGGCGCACCGGGCGGAGAAGACGCATCCACAAAAAGACTTGCGGTGAGGCAGCCGTCTGGCGGCACGGAAACCATATATGTAGGGGAGCGGCTGTGTGAGTGTGTGTTTTTTGTGTACGCAGGCGGGCGGACGCCTGGCGGGTGGAGGCGCCGTGTGTCTGTGTGTGTGCGCGCGCGCGCGCGGCTGTGCTCCGAGCACGGTTGGACAGGTGGCATTCTGGTCCAAACCGCGCGCGGCAGACGCAAATTGTGCCAGGACGTGTCGCACTTGCCGTGTGTCGGTGGCTCCGGACGGGCGGGGAGTGTGAAGAACTGGACGCACAGGCACACGCGCACACCCCCGCCAGACGCGCGTCGGTGAACTTAACCATTAATGGAAAAGAAGCTCCCTTCCCCTCCCCATTTCCCACATTGTTACACCCTCTTCACCACATTGTTACACTGAGGGGCTGAGAGGCGTTAGTAGTAGACGTAACTAGGAGAGCGCAAGTAAGCGTACGAAGTGCGTCGTGCGAAACGCGGTTCATTTCGTACCCACGGGGTCAACGTTTCTTCCTTGGTTCCGGTTAGTGAATACCATTCCGTTGCTGTACATCATCCCCCCCTCCTGTCCCCTTTCTCTCCCCTCACACCCCCTCCTCCTTCACTGTTTAGACGCTCTGTTAGAATGTTGAAAACTATTGACTGATTATCGATGTATGATCTTTAGGTTAGACGGATGGCTGGCGGCGGTTAGTTAAGGCAACGAAGAGAAACACACACGTGAAGCTTTACGAATTCCTGACGTAGCTCTTTTCCGGGTGTTGTGGGCGTCCGACGCGTATTGGACGTATTGGCTGGAGTGGGCACATCATTTTTACGTTCTGGGTTGTGTTGTGACAGGGAACCTGCGCTGGTGGAACCGCCCACCGCGTTTTTCACACGCAGCAGCTGCGTAACTTATTGTAAATACAACGTAATACATATGCAAACCCACACACACACACACACACACATACACACAAACATACAGACACACACCAATCAGCTTAAGCAAAGCAGGTCAATGGTGTCCACGCGCTAGAAGATACTACACAGGCGATGTGACGCAAGCAAGCACTTTGGGCGCCATCTTGGGACATGGAGAGCGTGTTCACTCTTCCATAGAACTGTCGCGCGTGTGTTCGCGACTGATGGTAGTCATCACACAGTAGCCACACTTCACAGACGAACACGCACACGTAATAAGAACAAAGGGGCCTAGCAGCGGCCTCAGACATTTGGAGCGTCAGTTGCTTCAGCCGGCGATCGCTCGGCACGGAGGCGAAGGCTAGCAGGAAGCCAACATCCTCTACCACAGGTACATGTCAGGCGCCAGCAAAAAGGGGGGAGCGAAAACCTCCCTCCGCCGGGGGGAACTTGCGCGCCAGCTGCTGCAGCTCAATCCAGGGGCTCTATATTGAGGCTGCGACGGCGGCGTCCTTCCTCCCGTGGGCCGTGAGGTTTTCGGCTCCGCGCAGCGACTTCTTGTTTTGCCTACTATATAGTCGTATACAATTTGTTTAACGTGTACTTTCTCATGTTACTCAAAGAAAGCAACCACTACCTTTAGCACGTAAGCACGGAGGGTGGCCGGCGCGGAGGGCGCGGAGCGAGGGGTTCATTGAACCTCTCGTCCATACACACGCGCACGCAAATAACACACAAATGACACATACCGAAGGGTTTTGATCGAACGAACGGACGAAGCCGCGCGTAAGACGTGCAGGGAAATTAAATGATTACACCCACACACACACACACACACACACATATACACACACAGAGCCAGAGAAAAACGCATTTTTCATGCATTTTTTACATTCGATCGCATTACCAGAATGCGCGTTTTAGTGCAACGTAGAGTCTATGGATATCTGTGCATGTACATTACCGGAAGTATCAAACCAACCGCAAAGACACGTTCCCGCGCGGAACAGACACAAATACCAACACACACACACTGTGAACGCTGTGAAAATCGCAGACCAGAGCAAGGCACGTGAAGGATCCTGAGATGGGGTCCGTTTGTTTGTTTTTTCTTCTTACGTTTTCAAAATGCGTTTCCAGGGCATCCGTTGTTTGCTGAATATGTATATATTTAAATGGATAATTTTATGTATACATATTCTGGCAGATCGGGACAGGGGCGTTACATGAATGTAGGATATTTAAAACAAAAATCAATATATGATATCATCGCGGAAGGCTGCAAATCGGCCGTCCCAAGTTTATACATATATATACACACACATATATATACATAAATATATATGTAAACAGATCCAGACGAAGCAAGATGGCGGTGGAGGAAGTCCAATCCGCTGGCGATCAATTCTCTCCGACTGAAATTTACGTCAGGCTCTACAAGTTTCACTGTCGCAGCGGAATTGTCGCGGAGGATTGGGGGGGAGAGGGGGGTGGGAGTGAGAGAAAAAAAAACAAAACTTACAGTACAGAACACGGATCGGGGAGAAAGTGTAAGCCTTGCTCTAAAAGAGAAGAGGCGTTCCAGGGAAGGGTCACCAGTAATTGAATTACTATGTACAAGGATGTGGATACTTTATTATTACTAGTAGGCGATAGTCCGGCGGTGGACGCACAGAGGCTTGTGAAATCGGACGGCTTGACTGGACGAGCTCTTGTTTGATTCTCATGTTTTTACATCCTTTCTAGGTGTAGGGAGTACGCGGCGGCGGTGGCGGCCGTCAAGACACGAATAAACCAACCAACACAACCAAAACCATACGCAATGCATTTACACCGGGGCCAGGGGTTTCGCATCAGCGAACTGGCTGCCCCGGAGGACAACACTTCACAGACACTTGTTGCCACAGAAGACAGTACACACATGCACGCAACACTTGATAGATTTCGCTGACGGTTACCTAGCAGGGAGTTGATGGTAAAGCCACGAATTGATTGATACGACACAGACCGAACCGGAAATCACATTTTACACACGGAGTCGAGTGAGCGAGAGACGAAGAATGATTAAGCACAGGACGCACGAGCTGCTGCGCGTTGATATAAACACATAAGTTTGGTCGTAATGAGCATTATGACATTTGATAACCTCGAAGAGGCCCTAGAGGGAGAGAGAGAGAGAGAGAGAGAGAGAGAGAGAGAGAGAGAGAGAGAGAGAGAGAGAGAGAGAGAGAGAGAGAGAGAGAGAGAGAGAGAGAGAGAGAGAGAGAGAGAGAGAGAGAATGAGAACGAAAGGGAAAGTAAGACAGAACGAATGCGAGCAGGTAAAGCTGAACGGCGTGAGACGAAACGAAACAAATGGAGAAGAAAAAACAAATGAAAAAAAAACTACAAACAGACCGGTCGGTGGTGAGTAAAACTCGCCAGATTCAGATGATATTTATATTTTTAAAAAGAAAACCAGAACCGAAGGTGAATAGTACTGCATTTATTAGGAACAAAGCAAAACTCGTTTCAATAACAAAAGAGAAGAACGGCGGAAGGAACAGAAAGATACAGAAAGAGAATGAAAAAGAGAGAGAAAGAGAGCAAGAGGAAAACCGCTTGCAAGAAAGAGGAAAACACGCTTGCAAGAGCAGACATGATTGTGGGGAAAGAAACAATTCTCAAATCAGTGTACATTAGGAATTTAAACGACAAGCTAACAAACACAACAAACAATCGAACTAACGAACGAGTAAAACCGAACAAGTAAAACACACACACACAAGCACACACACACATACGTACAACACAAACGGAAGAAAATATGTTAAGGAATTCTGACACACCAATAAGCTCAACTAAAAGCAACCGATGGACGGCAAAGAGAGAGGGAGAGACAGAAAGAGAGCGAGAGAGAAAGAGAAAGTGGATAAGCCTGCTATCAATGTTGAGAAAAATGAAGGAAATAATGAAACAACAATAACCTAAGCGAGACGACTTTTGCGACAAGGAATGCAGGACAAGCGTGAGCGACAGAGACGGAAAGAGAGATAGAGAGAGAGAGAGAGACAGCGAGAGAGAAAGAATCGTGTTCCGGTTGATTTGTGAGGATGTTAGATATCGTACGCTTGTAAAACCAGTGGCCACTCACACACACACACATACCCACACAAACACCGACACGCCCACACACATACACACAAGCGAACATTTGATCGACTACACCTTGATGGTGAGTGAACACTGGTTCGCTCCAAGGGTAGTACCTGGTCCGGGAAAGAGATTCTTTGTTTTTCTCTTCCGGTTTGTTCTGTTCGGTTCGTCGAGGTGTTCGATCGCCGGGGGCTACTAGTGTGGGTACCTATCCCGATCAGCTGTCAGAGCTCAGGCCCAGCTGTCAGGTGTGTTTACTAGCTCCTGGCGTCAGATGAACTGTACGAACTGAATCGACGAAACGTAGACACAAGTAACCCGCTACAACACAGTGTTTTTTTTTATATTCCTTCTCTACCTCACGGAGCTTTCGTTGGTAAATATCTGAGTATACATGGATCTACGATTCTTCTACCCTCCCTAATGGAGAATCCATCTTTCGGTACCCAGATTGGATGCCACACAAACAGACAATTGCACACAATCTTCCTCTCTTTCTCTTTCTTTCTTTCGCGCTCCCTCTCTCTCTCTCTATTTTTCTCTCTCTCTCTCTCTCTCACTCTGACATACACAAAGCAGCGTAATACTGAACACTGAATAGTTCTGCACGCCTGCCACAAAAAAAAAAACAACATACAAACAATGCTAACTAACACTGAGTAGTCAGACTGCAGCAATTACTTAGATAATTGAACCGTTGGGGGAAGGTACGGGGGAAAATGTAGATGAAATATTCATACAAACAGTTACACACACGCACACGCAAAGACACACGAAAACGCCATTGAATAGTGTACGGTACTTAGCGCTCAGTGAAGAGCGAGTGAACGATCGACGAAGCGGAAGCAACCAAACCAACGATTGAGAACAACACAAAAAGAAAGAGCGCCAGAGAGAGAGAGAGAGAGAGAAAGAGAGAGAGAGAGAGAGAGAGAGACAGAGAAAGAGTGAACCGAAACACAGGAAGAAAAGAAAAGGGATCTCAAGAGGGTGGCGAATGAACAAAACCACTAAGAAAACAAAACTGAATAACATTGTAATGATAAAGAGAAAGAAAAATTAAATATTAATAAATGTATTTTAAATGTTAACCGACCGCGTTCAGATACCTACCTCACTAAACTGAAACTAAACCAGGTGCAGGTGCGGCAGCTCTTCCCCACGCCGCTGGTCCGAGAGCGAGGAGAGTTGCGCAACCGGGAAGAACTGCCGCACGCGACGATAGCAGGCAGAAAGAATCACCGGCTCAAACGATTCGACGGAGAGCCGCTTTTCACGCTCTCGCACAGTAAACGAGCGGCAGCTCTTCCGCACGCGCTCGGTGCGGAGCGAGAAACTCGAGCGATGGAGCGCATGCAGAAGAACTGCCTTACGGGCGGGAGAGAGAGAGAGAGCCATTGTCGCAAAGATCGGATCGGATTTGGCCCGCTCTCGCGCAGAGACACAAACGCACGCTGTTTCGGTGAATGGTTTCTGTCATGTAGTTTATTCGTTAGTTATGGTTGAGTTTGTTTTTTTCTTCTTCTTTTTTTTTGGAGAAGGAAAGGGCGAGGGAAACAAAATAGTATGAATTTCATCTATGATTTATCCGTGATTATTTTTACAAATTCGTTAAGCCTGGAGTTGTTGCCTATCCATTGTTGGTTTATTTTGGTTTATTTTGGTTTGCTTTTTTGCTCTGTTTGCTTACTGCAGCCCTACTGTCTGGGGGTGGCCCAATTGCTATGAAACGTGGAATCATCTACAAAACCTCCACCTACGAGCGGTGAAATGATAGAAACAAACCTCGCGGCCGTTCGCTTCTGCGCCCCCAAAAATCCGTCCGCACTGGCCACACCTTCGAGCTGACCGGATCGACCGGATACGCAGCAGGAGGCCGGGGACAGGTGGGATTGTTTCTGCTTTCTTCGTTTGGAGCATAACGAGAACGAGATGGAGCGGACCCGGCTCTATCCGCCATCTTGCCTCCTCTGTTCTGGTGCGTTTCCTCCTGCTGTTGCTGCGTTCGTGTGGGTTCGTTCGGGGGCTCTGCCGCATGAACGAACCGCGACGGAGAGCTACGGTGAGCGGAGATGCCTGATGCGGTCACTACGGGACTGTGTGTGTGTGCGTGTGTGCGTGTGTGTTTGTGTGCGCTGCCTGCGCTTTAGTTGACTGCGGGTCACTCGAGCACGTAGAAGATCCAGTAGCCGGCGTTGAAGGCAGCGAAGCTCACGGGGAAGATGACCCGCGAGTACTTGTCGATCACGTTCACGTCCTTGATCTTCGGTATGGACGCCTTGATCACGGATGCGCCGCGCTTGATCGCGTGCAGCATCTTCGGGCGGCCCTGGCCTGTGGAAGAGCGGCGCGTTAGGGCCTTCAACTGGCTGCCTTCAACTCCCACCTACCTCGCGCGCTGCGATACCGGAGCCCGCTGCGCGTACTCGAGCCGTACGAGCGGGCGATGCGGAAGCTCGGCGGAAACTTGGCCGCGTCGACGCTGTCGGTCGTGGTGATCGTGTTCGAGTAGTGGCGGTTGCGCAGGGAAGCGATCGGGCTCATCCGGATGTCCTGCAGCTCGATGATGTCGTCCGCCGAGCCGCCGCCGGTGGACGTTTTCTCCGCCTTGCCTGCGGAGTAGATGGGGAAACCGGATTAAGAGAGCCGCCGACCGTGGCCGACCAAGCGCACTTACCGAACACCTTGCGCTCGGCCTCCTTGTTCTTTTTGCTCTTCTTCTTCGCCCGGGCGCCCCAGTACGTGTAGTTGACCGCGGCGTACTCGAGCAGGGCGGCGAACACGAACACGAAGCACATCACCAGGTAGATGTCGATCGCCTTGACGTAGGAGATGCGGGGCAGCGAGCTCCGGACGCCGGTGCTGATCGTGGTCATCGTCAGCACGGTCGTGATGCCGAGCGCGACGCGCGCCGACGTCGCCTCGTGGTTGATCCAGAACGACACCCACGACAGCATCACGATCAGTATGCTCGGCAGGTACGTCTGGAACACGAAGTAGCCGATGTTGCGCTGCAGCTTGAACGACAGCGACAGCCGCTGGTAGACACCGGTGGCCAGCTTCTCCTGGTAGAGAGAGAGAGAGATAGAAGAGCGTCTGAGAGGCTACCACAGTCGGTGACCCTTACCTTCCGATCGTTCGTCTCGTAGCCGATGATGGTGAACTGAGGTAGCTCCGCTTCCTCCACGCCACGGATAGGCGTCGAACGCCAATACATCACCACGTCCGAGACAGTGTAGCCATCTAGCGAAAGAGAGAGAGAAATGAGCGAGAGCGAGAAAGGAGCGCACTCCGCCGCCACTTACAGCTCTCGATCTCGACCGTACAGTTCTGGGAGTCGAGCGGGTAGTAGTGCAGGTCCATCATGCAGGCGAGCGTGGTGGTGAAGCGCATCCCGTACGTCACCGCACCGTCGCCCGCCAGCCGCACCAGCTTGTTGCGCTCGGTGACGTCGTGCAGGAAGCTGTTCTTGTCGTTCGCGAAGAACGTGTCCGGCACCCAGATCTTCTCGGCGAAGTCGCCCGACAGCGTGATCACGTCGTTCGCCCCGTCGTCCTCGATCATGATCTCGCCCGTCTGCTCGCGCTGGTTGTCGCCCCACAGGGCGAACGCGTTGAACGCCAGCCGCTCGTCCTTCCAGTACTGGTTTAGGTACATCGTGATGGTGTAGTCCTGGCGTGCGGGAGATGTAGGTTCGGGTGAGGTGGGCGCGAACGCGACCGCACAGCTGTACACGGAGCGGGCAAACATACCATATTCACCTCCGAGATCGCATCGAAGCTCGCTATCGTGAGGTCCATGCCGACGTGCAGGGGTTCGCCGCCGAAGTTCGGCCGCAGCCGTATATCGTACCCCTCCAGGATGCGCGATATCGTCTGTGTTACGTTCTCCAGCCGGCCGGCCGCCATCGACTTCTGGTGCACACTGCCCCGGGACGGGTGATACAGACAAGTGAGCACCTGATACGCCCTCTCTCTCTCTCTCTTTTCGGTGTGTGCTTACCTTCGCAGCGCATTGTTGATTTGTACTGAGGTTAAGAAGCAAAACACCACAAACTGCCACATGGTTGCTGCAGGGCTGTCCCACTCTCGGGCTTGCAGAAGAACACGCAGCGGCCGCACTGAAATGTAGTTGTATCGGTGGCATGAAGAGCTTGCGCTCCCGGTACGGTGGAGACTCGCACTCGCTCACTCACTCACCTTCCTTCTTTACCCACTTCAATAACCTTCACGCTTCCGCAAGGTGGCCGCTGTCATCCGGGTTGTCGAGCGTGCTAAAGTTTGACCGGCAGCGGCATTTTCGTCATCCTACTCACTGGACACTGGACGCTACCGTGGGAGACTCGCACGGCAAGACCCACACGTTAGTGCATGGCGGCACGGGAAGCGCGAACACCTGCGTCGTCCGCACGTCAGTCGCACAGGCGTGTCTCAGAAGCTAGACGAAAGAGGGAAGCGAGGGCTGGATGAGCTGGTACCGACAATCCAACAATGAATCGCTTCTCGAAACAGGTTCGAACTCTATGCGCCCCAAAGTGTCAGGCCCAACCAAGCGCCCAGGAGTAACCTCAAGATCCTAGCCTTCAGTACACCCTTGTACGTGCATGTACGGGTGGTTGATGGACGTGCGAATTGAAACCGCCGCAGAATCCGATTGAGGTTGAGTGGTACACGAGTGACATCGCATCAGACCTCTGCTCTGTTACTACTACCACCACCTAGCTCGGGAACGCTGCCGATCCCATCGTCAATGCATCGATTCTGTGACATTGACCCAATCAACGGCAGTAAAGCAGCCGTGGCGTTACTGTGGATGTCACTCTCCCCCCACACACGCACACACAAGCACGCGCACGCCTCTAAACACACACACGCCTCTAAACCCGTGCGCCTGAGTGAGAGGCCTTCAAAAGGCGGACAAGCAGTAGGATCGAGAACGGGGGCTGCCCTGTTCTTTCGGCAGCCTTTGTTGCGAGCACGAAGTGCCACGGTTTGGCCGGGGTCCAATCCACACACACACATACACACACCTACACAGGCACGCACCCAGCGTCGCAGTGTGGGGACGACTCCTGTAATGAATTGGTTGTTCGGGGGCGATTGATTGATGCGTTACATAATTGAATCACCGGAACCGAAGGAAAAAAAAAACAGCAATAACAACAAAAGAGCAGCGGAGAAGAGGTTATGTAAACACGCGCGCTGTCAAATTAGCACACCAGGAGCAGTCGCTTTGACGCCGTCGGGAGCGGTGGAGCCATTTTCTTTCGCTTTTGTGACGGAAGGGGGGGGGGGATTCTTTTTGGTTGAGATCTACGACAATCACACGCACGCACACGCACACACACTCGTGTGCGGGTTCATCAACATCAATAGCCATCGTCTCAGTTGGAGACAAAGGCAGCGTTGGTAGTCTGCGGCCGCACAAAGCAGACAGCGTGCCTACAGTCTACAGTACTTTCGCTTTCATGGCTTTCATTTAGTGTGTGGGGGCCCTCTCCTGACCGTATACGTTGGACGATAGACCACCTGGAGCAGGAACGGTGCGTTGGGATGCCGCTACACGCTGGGTGCGATGTAGGAAGAGTGGACCACTGACACTGGGACGGTCACCACCACCACCACCACCACCACCACTACTGAACACTGTGACCCAACCGAGCAGAGCACATCTCCCGTGCGCGATCAGCATCCGCCGTGCGACTGGCACATCACTCTACTGTGATAACGCGAACCAACTGCCCGGAGCCTAGGGACGGCTTCGGCTCCCTCGCGTGCGCTATAATCTGTCTTCCGTTCTCCGACAACAGGAAAGCGACCACCATCAACACGCGAACACACACACCTGCGCACACGTATAACAAGGAGCACAGGAGCGAGGAGCAGAGAGCGCAAGAGCGGGAGGCACACAGCATCCCGTACGCTGAACCGGAAGGAGACGGCATCGGCCGACGACGCGAGCGGTGCTGCGAGATGCGAGAGAACACCAGTCCTGGCTCCTGGCGAACCGTGTGACATCTGGCGGCGTACTCGCATGCGCCGCAGCATCCCGCTCGAGAGTTCGCTCCAAAAAAAAAAAAACCCCGTCGAGATGAATGCGAAGGCAGGTTTCGGGTTTTCCGGTGTTTGCTCCGGGTCCGGGTTTTGTCTCGCACCCGAGGGGGGGGGGAAGATAACGAATTCGCTTCAGGTGTTCCGGCTCGTAGGCTCTGCGAAACAACGTGCGAATGGCGCTAAATGGACCGGAAGCGGCGGCTTGCGCTGGAATTGCCCCGAGCGGGAGGGGTTTGCGTGTACTACTCGATGTACTAACGGCGATTGCATACTTCCAGCTGCGTTTGTCAGTGTAATGAACTTGCATACTTGCAGGCGTCGTTTGACGCTTCGCGTGCCACTTCCAACAAACTCTCCGCTCAAGCCGAATATCGCCGAGTAGGCGAATATCTGTGCCTATATGTGCCTGTCGGCAGCGTTTTATTGCTCTCTTTGTCACTGGGTGGAGCGAGAAGGTCACTGGCGTTGTGCTTCGTCAGGGCGTTTTGTTTCGCCTTGCGCCGGCCGCACCGAGTCGTAACTCTCGTTATTTTGAAATTAATTATTCATACACTTCGCCTGCCTTTACGAGCCTTTCTCTCTCCCTCTCTCTCTCTCTCTCTCCTTCTCTATCTCTCTGTCGGTATCTCTTCGTTCGAACCGTGTGCTGTACGTAGGAGATATTGTTGGTATTGGTCCTTCGGCCATCGTAACGTGAGGTCCGTATCGTTTGGTTTGAGAGCTCGAAGCAGGGTGGGTTGAAGAGTGCTGGAAGGGTTTCTTGCTTGTAGCTGCTGCCGTTTCCTACCCTTGATTGCATCATACCGTCTAATCTAAACGTAATGCAATAAGAATTGTAAGAATTGTATAAAAAAAAGTAAAATATTTTTTAAAAATTCATTTCAAACCTCTTCCTCACCAGCAAGGCATAAATATACAGCGTAGGTGCGTGAAAAGCATCCACAAAGCGTTAGTGAATCGTTTTCGTGCAGATTGCATTCCTTTTAGGCTTACCGGCCAGCAAGCGCCTAAAGGTATGCAATCGTCGCTAAAAGATCACCCCAACCGGGAAGCTTCCATACGACAGGGCAGACAAACCCTGAATAAAGCATTAATACAGTGTTCCAACCAACGGACTGCATACATTCAGGCTGATAACGCAGTTTTGCGCCTAAAAGTATCCCGCCTGCACTACACGAGGGCTTGCTTTGCTGGTTTTGTGGACTAGCTTAAAAGAGGGCCGTCTACACTTATCAACTCCATTCTACATCCGCACGATCTAGCAGCGCAAAGAACACGCCCATCCACGGAGCCGCAGCTCCGGTCTTTCTTGTCTCCGCTCTACTGCCTTACTTTTCGCTTTGATCCTTTGATACTTAAACCGCCGTCACACACACACACACCAGAGCACGTGGCTCGAAAAGTGTCGCGAACAACACGCCAGCCCGCAACAAAAGCTGCAACGACAAACAAGACGTCAAACAATGAAGGACACCTGCGTGCCTGCCTGCGTTCCGTTGCCCGGGCGGGTCTTACGGCCAGGTACACACACATACACACACACATACGGCAGCACCATTCCGCAGGAGCATTTCTGCCCCTCGTGGGCGCCAGCCTGCGCTCGCCGAGAATTCTTAGCTCCCGTGTCGGCGGAAGAATGCAGCCAATGCTTCTGGGGATTTTTTTTTTTTTTTTTGGGAGAGAACCGGTGGAACCACTGGCAACAATGGGCAAGCGTGATGGGTGGCTTTGTGCGCTGTGTGGTGCGACCACCACAATGCAGCCGTCGGGCACAATTGTCCCGGGCCGCCCGGGCGCGATCGGTGCCGGAGCAGAGCAGCTGCCACGTCCACTTTAATCACGTCTAATGGTTTCTTTTTC
>KB672491.1:3256070-3270306 GCA_000349145.1 Anopheles dirus | reverse complement strand
AAATGGACTCCTTCCTCCTCCTGGAATACTCCTTTCGTACAAATCGTGGTGTCAATTGACACCTAGAAGGCTATTTTTGGCAATTGATGGCCGATTGGGCTGAAATTTTCACCAGTTGGGCGCAAACTATTCTAGTTTTATAATCCGTCGAGTTTGTGACCCTAATCCCCCCCGGTATGCTCCCCCGCCCCCCTCAAGTAAAAATCCGCCAACGTCAAAATTTTAATAAACCTTCAAAACTATACGTAAACATTTTTGGAGCCCAAATTCCATGAAACGGTATATAGGGGCAGTGGTCCAAAACCTGCTAAAAAAAATAAAAAAAAATCCGATCAAAATTGTGGAAATGGCATCACATTGTATATCCACTCCTGCTGTCTTTTCATATAGAAGGCCACGTGCCAATTGCAGAAGCTATGGAACATCGTGTAGACCGAATAAAAAGTGTTTTTTCTATATAAATAATACATAACTTTATCAATTATGACTTGAAAAAGCAAAATGCACAATAAAAACGTAATTTGAATACCAAAAATCACGAATTATAAGCAGGAAATATGAAGTTTCTAATTTTATTCTTCTTCTTCTTCTTTTTCGAGGTATAAAGTGAAGCCAATCGTACAATTTTGATCGGAATATTCTGATTTGTTTTATTGTAGGTCCTGGATCTTTGCCCCTGTATACCATATGATGGAATTCGGGCTCCAAAATTTTTGACGTATAGTTTTGAAAGTTTTTAAAATTTTGACGTCGGCGGATTTTTACTTGAGGAGAGCAAACGGGAGGGGGGAATTGAGTAGGATCACAAACTCGACGGATTATAAAACTAGAATAGTTTGCGCACAGCTGGTGAAAGATTCAGTTCAATCGGTCAACAATTGCCAAAAATAGCCTTCTAGGTGTCAATTGACACAACGATTTGCACGAAAGGAGTAACAAGTTGTATCTCAGAAATTTACGGGTTTTAAAAAATTTAAAAATCCTTTTAAAAAATCCTTTGAAAAAATATCAGACTTTGGGTGAAAACCGTTTGTCGAAATCTCTAACCGTTTTCGAGTTATCGAAGCTCAAAGTTGCAAAAGTGTCAATTGACACCAGATCTGTCCGTTAGTGTTTAAGGATAAGATAAGAATTTTATAGAAAAGCGATTGGCCTGGTAGGCAATACTATAAAAAAACGCTTGGCGGTCAACGTGTTAAGCATTAATTCAGTGACGCCTGCCTACTTCTAGGGGCGAATCAGTTGAAACGGCTCTAAAAAATATAAAAAAAGGTGTATTGTATGTGGATTTTTAATTATCTTCGTTAAAGCGTTCACTAAGGCGCATGATTTCTTGGCGTATTAGTTGTTTATTAAACTGGCAGGTAAAGTGTTGTTTTAGGCGTAATTTTCGCGGAATGTTCGAAAAGTCTACGCACATTCCTTGATGTAATGTAGATGTAATGTAGATCCTTTTGTTTTTTGTTCGTGAATTCACCAAAATGTATGTAAACGAATTCATTCTTTCCGAACTACGTTGCTGAGCAGATTGCATACATTTAGGCGCACGGTTGCTCAACCATCCCAAAAGTACGTATGCCGCAACGCTTCTAAAACGCTTCTACCTGGTAGGCAAGAGTTATCTCTTAAACTGGCTAGTAAACAGGCTTTCCTGGAATGCAGATTGCATACAATTAGACGTGAACCGCCCTACCAAATTCCTAGCCGGCAAACAGGTCGAATTGCATACCTTTAGGCTGAGGCTAAGTGAATTTACGCCGGAAAGTATGCAATGCGCACAGCAAAAAAAACGCTCTCAACGGGGTGCTTCATCAGATGGCGGAACAATATGTGGCTGTGCCGTTCGAGGAGCAAACAAAAAATACCTTCATGCCCCCCTCCATAAGGTTGCATCGGACCGCACGGTAAGAAAGATTGCTCGAAAATGGCCCCGCACGAACCAGCCCGGTTCCCTCCGCGGGGGGCAGTCGAGCCTGAATCCTGTTTCACGCTCCGCTACGATCCCTAATGAACTATACCTGGCATCGCTGGCATCGCGATTGCATTTGCATTTCCATTTCGCATGCGGCGATGCATAATGCGGACGGTAGCAGTTTCGCTCCCGTCTTCCGAAATTTCGGAGCAGCCCAACCCCCCCCGGGGAGCCCGAGACCTGGCATTACTTCATTTCGCCGATCCGAGCGCAGCGTGCCGTGCTCCAATTTGCATTTCGGAGCTTTTAGCGGAAAAATGATTTAATGTCCCATTGTGTTGGTGTGCGTTGTTGCTTTCGGGGAGTGGGGGGGGGGGGGGGGGGAGGGGGGGGGGGGGGGGGGGGGGGGGTGGGCTTTTTTGTTGCTGTTGTTGTGTATGTGTGTGTGTGTGTGTGCGACTCAAAACGTTATTATGTTAGGTTCCGCCATTATGAATCATGGCCGTGCGGGCAGGAATGACATGTGTTTCTGGCTTGTTTTTTTACTCTCTCTCTCTATCTCTCTCTCTCTCTTTTTCGTCGTTTTGCTTCTTGTCGTTTCATCCTTTCGTTCGCCCGGTGCCGGGCGCTGGAATGCTGGTGAGACGACGTGTTCCGAGACTTGAGCAGCAACCAGAACGCCCGAAGAAAAATCCGAAGAAAAGGGAGGTTTTGAAGATGCAATAGCAATGGCGGGCACATTGCAGGACACCAGGAATGGGGCGGGCCGCCTCGGAATGGGGCAGAGAATGTAACTGCGGCGAGCTTGCAAGCAGGAGCACTGGGCGGAAGCAGCAGCAGAATGCTCTTATCCTGTGTGAGCTCAAGCGCCACATCAACAACAACAAAAAACCGAAGGAACGTAAGGGTGTTAGTGTGTGTGTGCGTGTGTGTCTATAAACTGGCTCCCAGTGACTATGCTGACAAGAGGGAAATAGATCACAAACCATCCAACAGCTCAGCAGAAGACATTCCTTCTGAATAGGACACACACACCCACACACACACACACCCACACACACCCAACGGACCATCCATCTCGAACGCGTGATTGAGCGAGAGAAAGAGAGACGGAGAGAGAGAGAGAGCAAGAAGGCTGCGGTTGCACTGGCACGTCAGCGTGGCCTGTCACTTTGGAGCACAGTTTGAAATTGGTCCGCCGAGAACGCACGTGTGCGGTGCGAGATGCGCCTCCAGCTCGGGTCGTAGTGGGGTAGTTGGTGGCATGCCCGTCTGCCCGTCTACCTGGAGCCTGCACGAGTGAGTGTGTCCCGGACGGATCGTGATCGTGACCTAGTGGCTGTATATTAGGCTCAGGTTAGTGTCCCACCTAGACGCTGGAACAGTGCCTGCAAGATGTTTCCGCATGCTCTCCTCACCTGCAGGATGCCATACTCCAGCCGCCTGAAGCGCTGTCTGCACAGCCTCGTCCCGCTTCTTCTGCTAGTGTAAGTAGACATTCACCTTCCAACACCTGGTGAGGTCGTGCAAGTCCTGGCCAGTGCGAGCTGAACTCACAGGCCAAGACACTTCGCCGTGTTGCCAGTGTTTGGAACAGACACGACGAGCTCAAACGGATGAAGAACTTGGTTAGAATCCGGCCAGAATTGCAGAATACTTTGACTTGTGCCGTCAAACTATTAGTATTACTACAGTTCAATGTTACGTAATTGCTCATTAGTTTAAGCTCGCATATCTCTCGTCAAAAACTCATAAAACTGGTGCCAATCAAACAATCGCAAACGGTTCGATCGGTCCACTAACGCTGCTGTCAAACCCGTCGCTTTAGTACACCACCTCCGTTGCGTTGCATACTTTCAGGCGTTCGTAAAAAACCCTCACATTCTCAGCATAATGACACCAAATCGGTCCAATTACTGGTGCAATGCCGACGCACCTCCTTAGCGTCAGCGACCCTCGACAGCATCCCGTGGCAGGCGCTTCAAGCAAAAAAAGGACACTTTTGCGGTGTCCAATAGCGTGGGCTCGGTCTTTATCGATTTTATAGCGTTCCCTTTTACATTCTGCAAACCCTCTCGGCTGCACTCGGCCGCCTTTGTGTGTGTCCCGGCTGCTGCAAATCTGCCGTGGTGCCCTTTGTGCCGGCCATTATTTCGCCCGCGTGTCCTTTTCCCACCTTGCCCCTGTTTCGCATCCTTCCACCCCCTTCGCCGTGGGGGCCGAAACGCGTGATGAAGTGTGAGTGAACCACGCTCAAGCATCACTCGGCTAAACGGTTTAACTGGTCTAATTACATCTAAGTGGTTCGCTCGAGTGGTGCAGTTGAGACGGCAATTAGTGGCGCGGCCGGCCCCCGCCGTAAAGCGGACATCCGGGTGGAGAGGGACGTGGCAGGAGTCCTTCAAGAAGAGTGTGTTGCGTAAGAAATTGAGCCCGATGCTGGGAGCCGGACGGGTACGGTAAGAGCATCCGGCCGAGGTTATCCTGTGGTCGTCATCTCCACCCCAAAATGAGGTCGCAGTTGGGTTGCATTCAAAATGGAACAGGATTGGGATGGGCGGCCAAGCGCGTGGAAAATAGATGCAAATTGATTGCTGCCCGTCGATTTGACAGGTGACAGATGAAAATGGCGTATGTTACTACTCTATACTGCCTCCATACTAGTTACGGGAAATGGAATCTAGATTCTGGGATGCTGGCATAACCTAGATCTAGGGTTTGGATCAACGTTCAAGATTTCTCAGCTGTCTTCTCAAACGCAGGCTTCCGCAGGTGCAATCGTCCGAACACCTGCCCAGCGCGCTCAATGCTCCGGCATCGCTCGGGAAGCAGTTCTCGAGCGCCAACACCTCCATCAACGCGGACGTCAACCTCGCCGGGCGCAAGTACAAGTTCTTCTACCTTATCCCAAGGTAAAGCGGTACTGCAGGCTCCTTCTGCTGCTAGTTCCCTGTACCAGCTCTCGCCTCTCGTTCCAGTCTGGAGGTGTTGAAGTACTCACCGGCCGGGTCGCGCAACGCATTCCACCGGCCACCACCAGCCGGCCCGTCCACGCTGCGCAACTCCTCCAGTCTGCTGCTGCTGGCCCGGTCGTACCTGACGCTCGGCGCGGCCGGCCCGACCGACCGGAGCCGGCTGTCCGTGGCGCTCCACAAGCTGCGCCACTTCGCCACCTCGTCCAACGCCCGCCACGGCGCCAAGTCCGACCGGTACTACATCTACGCCGACCCGGTGCGCCCGGTGCCGCTCGACGGCGACCCGGCGACGGCCGGTGCGGTCCGGCACCGGCAGCCGCGGTCGTTCAACGGCACGGACGTGGAGCCGGAGGCGCGCACCGACCGTTTCAAGCGCCGCAGTGCGGTCGACGACATGCTGAGCAAGAACATCACGATCATACTGGAGAATCTGCTGAAGCGGTACGAAAACTCGCAAATTCCAACCCACGGCCAAGGTAAGCTCGCTTGCGGCGTGGCGTCTGGCGATCACTCTTACTGACTTCCCGCACGGACAGGTGTTCCCACGTTGGTGCAGACGAACATACTGATACGCAGCATGGGCCCGGTGTCGGAGCTGGATATGGTAAGGTTCCGGCTAGGTTGCTAGCATCGCTTTCGACAGTCGGCTGCTGCTCGACTAAGGCACCGCTCTGGCACCTCCCGAACAAGACATCAGACACGAACAAACCTATACAATCATATGGGGGGTGCTCGGTCAAACAGTCTCGAACAAACCAGACAAACACGGTCTCGAACAAGCCAGTTTGGTGTTGTCTGGCATGTTCGATTCACACCCTGCTGTGTGAACCTTGGCGATAAATCCGTCACAAAACGTCAAAAAACTGTTGTTTACAATAGTGCGGCGGTTCTGCTGAATTATTATGTAGTTTATATTACGTTAAAGTGTGGAAATTTAACAAAAATATCGAGTTGAAGCAGTGATTGTTAGGATGCTACGGATGACATTTCAGCCAGACAGCAGACAATTGCCAGAGCACCCTATCGAACTTGTCTTGTTTGTTTGTTGTTTGTTTTGTTCGAGAGGCGCCAGAGCGGTGCCTAAGAGATTCGAGCCAAATTCGAGCAGTTCATCACTTGCTCCAGCAGACAGACAGCGCTTCACTCTTGCTCTCGCACCGTCTCTCTCTCTCTCTCTCTCTCTCTCTCTCTTTCTCTCTCTTCCAAGGACTACTCGATGGATTGCTACTTCCGGCAGTACTGGCGCGACAAGCGGCTCAGCTTCCGCGGCCCGATCAAGAGCCTGTCGCTGAGCATCAAGATGCTCGAGCGCATCTGGCGCCCGGACACGTACTTCTACAACGGCAAGCACTCGCACGTCCACACGATCACGGTGCCGAACAAGCTGCTGCGGCTGAGCCAGGACGGCGAGATCCTCTACTCGATGCGGCTGACGATCAAGGCGTCCTGCCTGATGCAGCTGCGCAGCTTCCCGATGGACCGGCAGTCGTGCCCGCTCGTGCTCGGCAGCTACGCGTACAGCCGCCAGCAGCTCGTCTACCAGTGGAAGGACGAGGACTCGGTCAACTTCGTGCCGGGCATGACGCTCAGCCAGTTCGACCTGATCAGCTTCGGCCAGAAGAACTACACGTTCATCCGGCGCGAGGGCGAGTTCTCCGTGCTGCACGTCTCGTTCAACCTGCAGCGCCACACGGGCTACTTCCTGATCCAGGTGTACGTTCCGTGCATCCTGATCGTGGTGCTGTCGTGGGTCTCGTTCTGGATCCACCGCGAGGCGACGAGCGACCGCGTCGGGCTCGGCATCACCACCGTGCTGACGCTCTCCACCATCAGCCTCGACTCGCGCACCGACCTGCCGAAGGTCCGGTACGCGACCGCCCTCGACTGGTTCCTGCTGATGAGCTTCTTCTACTGCATCGCGACGCTGCTCGAGTTCGCCGGCGTGCACTACTTCACCAAGGTACGTGCCGGCCGCTCCACCTTCACGCTCACCTTCACGCTCCCTCTCCATCTCCCTCACAGGTCGGCAGCGGCGAGATACCGCTGGACGAGGAGGAGTGGGAGGACATGGAGGGTGCGGAGGAGCTGCGGGATCTGCCGGCACTGCAGCAGCACTTCGCCGCGACCGCGGTGAACGACTCGCCCCGGCTGCTGGCCGCCCGGCGCCGCAGCTCACTCATCTGCCCGATCTACAACGATCCGACGCACATGTTCAAGCCGACCACGTCGCACCTGTCGACGATGGAGCGCACGACGCAGACGGAACCACCGAAGGAGCCGACGTGGAAGCAGGTCTGGCTGTGCTTCCTCGGCGACGACCAGTTCCGGCGGCGCCGGCAGCGTGAGGCGTCCGCCCGCGGTAAGAGAGCCGCCGGTGAACGGTGACAGTTCGTTCACGTAGGCCCGCGTGTGCGTCCTCTTTCCAGGTGGCGGTAACCGGCACGTCAACAGCGTCTCCCTCATCGACCAGGCCGCGCGCATCCTCTTCCCGATGTCGTTCCTGTTCTTCAACATACTCTACTGGCTCGTGTACTACACGTACCAGGCCGACTTCACCTGGAGCCCGCTGAAGGAGGTGTAGACGACGCACACACGGCACTAGCAACCCGCACGGACAACACCAACAACGGTTCTATTCCGTTTGACAGCAAAGCCAAACGTGCATGTAGTGATGAACTCCGAACAAAGAACGGCCCAAACTCGTGACCTCCAAAACAAGGTTTCTCCCGGCACACATGTGCATCTGGAAATAAAAAGCAAACTTCCCCGAACAAAACAAAACACACAAGAACCCCTCTCCTCAGCTTACCAGCGGTGTAAACAAAACAGAGCTGGCGAGAGCACAGCACGAAATAAAACCCGGCAAGCGTGTTCGATAGCCTAGCGCACGTAGCGAACGTAGGTGTCTGCTTTGTTCTTTGCTTCTTACTACCGCAGCTGCCGGACGAACTGCTCCAAAAGCGTCTTTCGGTTACTCCGAGCCGCCAGCAAAAGCGCAACAAGTCGCAGCCCGGATCGATTCGTTCCGTGAGCGGACGGAAAAAGTTTTATGTTTTGTTCGCTCAAGCGTTCATATCGGAACGAAACCCCGGGCTCGCCCCTTTCGCCGCACACGGCAAACTCGGCGACGAGTGCGCGCTCCTGTGCCGGTGTGGTTCTCGCCCGGAACGTGGCGGCTTTTAGTGCACCGTTCTCGGTCGTTCAGAGTGGGTTTTGGTGTGTGCTCCGTGCCAGTCACCTGGCGTAGAGATGTGAAGAGGTGTACAGCTGTCGAGGTGTAGAGTGTACGCACTGAGCGTGTGATTCGTTCACTCTATTTGACGCTACGTGAGTTGAGGAGTTGGAAAGAATTTAATAAAAGATGGCGTAGTGTTGGTGTTGAACCGAACCGCTCTGTGTGAGCTGTTATTCGCTGCGAAACAGTTTCTACTTCATTTTAAATTAATTCAGCCATCTTTGAATTGACTGACGGCCGCTTGAACGGCTCTCCAACTCACTCACGCAATTCGCAGTGATTCAATGAATTAGTTTGCTCACTCAGGGCGCACATCACTAGGCTCTCATTCTCAGAGACCGCTCCAGAGAGCGAGGAGTCGTGTTAGCAGTGACCAGCAGGCCAGTGTCCACGTGCCGTGCGTAGAGTGTTTGGCTTACCCGAAACTACCACCGTCGCACGATGCAGCTCCTGTACGACGAGCACCTCCAGCCTGATCCGTTGATGTCCGCCATGCGAGAGCGCCGCCATGGAAC
Organism: Anopheles dirus; assembly: GCA_000349145.1. NCBI lineage: Eukaryota > Metazoa > Arthropoda > Insecta > Diptera > Culicidae > Anopheles > Anopheles dirus. The sequence continues at coordinate 3,261,669 of KB672491.1, read as the reverse complement.
CAGCAGGCACGCATCCCGACCGGTAAATCGTTACACAATGCACAAACTACTACGTCCGGGGGGGGATGGTCCGCGGCCATATCCGGCGTGGAGGCGTCCGTTGCAGCGTGACACAGTTCGGGCTGCCGCAGTACCCAAAACCGAACCCCGTTCGCCGATCGATTCGTTGCCCGCAGCCTTGACTTATTTTGCGGCGGGAGCCTTTATGTTTTATGCGCCATTTAGCGGTGAGTTTGAAAAACGCAAGCAATCTCGCCCCAAACAAGCGGCGGAGTGTGTGTTTGTGTGTGTGTGTCGAGAACGGAGAACAGGTGGAGGTTCACTTTATATCCAGAAGCGGGTTTGTTTGGTGCGGCGAGCGAGAGAGAGAGAGCCAAACGTGCACGAGCAACGTGGTCTCGTGTTGACACACAAGAACCCGGTCCGGGTGAGCTCCCGCAGAGACTCATCTTCCTGGGCGTTTTGGTTCTTCTTCTTTCGCACGTTTTTTAGTGTATTGTGCCCCTCCGGCACTATCTCGTTTGCGAAAGCGTTCGCACGGACTAACAATATTGACACGCGGCAGAGATTAAACGATTGCCCTCCGTCCGCACGGAGGGCGTGCACCTGCATCAATGTCTGCCCTATCTGGGCCTATCTTTCATAATTGATTGGGCATCCCTTTAATGACCTCACGTCCCGCTCACCCACGGCTCCGTGCACCGGCTCCGGAAAGGGATTTATAGACATTGTGGCCGTGGCTCGACAACAAGCCGAAGTCGATAGCAACGGCCTAGCGTGCATGACGTTAACTTTTCGCCAGAACGCCACCGAAACCTATCCCCCCCCTTTTGCCGTAAATCGTTCGATAAAGGGGTTTTGCTGTGCGGTGGTTCAGTTCAACAAGCAAGTGTTGGATGTTGCATGTGTTGAAGGCCGGACTTGGACATCTGCGCTACAAAATGCGCAACCCGCTCGGCAAGTATCGGCGTAGTACCTGGAAGTCATTGTAGCACATGTTGCCACTTTGTTTACATGCCAGTGTTGGAAGGAAAGCGTGCGCCGCGCAATGTTTGGAGCGGTGTAGGTCGCGCGGAGTGTCAAAAGAGAGGAATCAAAATTGAACGCTGCCGAAGCAAGCGAACCGTAGTTGCCCGGGTGGTGGAATCGTGCCGAATCACGCAAACAATGTCACCCCGGTCCCCGGCGCTCGAGTAATCTTCGTGTTCGTGGCCGTAGCCCGCCGCCCAGATTATATCGACCGGTGCAAGGTCGCCGGTTTCGGTCTCGTCTCGGGTTTTCTCGAATCGAGCTCCGAATGGGTTGGTGGGCGAGGAGAGCTTAAGTGCATCGTCTTCCATCGCCCCGGGCGGCAGGATTCACGAACTGGAGCAATTCTTGGCGGAGTCCACGCGCGCTCAGCTGGTACGAGGCAGCCTGACGGCTCCCGGTGCGGAGTGGATGCGCGCACGCCTGCGCAGCACGTGCGGGCAGACAGCCAAAGGCCAAAAATAGACGCCGGTTGCGGCGGCGCAAGTGTTCTGCCCGCGCACGCCCGCCGTTCGTCACTTTCACTGCTGCGCGCGCGCCGGCCGTGCCAGGCCGCGGAAACCACGTGCGGGATCATCGGTCCAGTTCCCCCGTCCAGTGCGAACGGAGCGCAGAACGCCCCGGTGACGAAACCGTGAGTATCCACGCGCTAAGCGCCCTTCGTTTCAGGCTGGGTGTAATCTGATTGTGGCGCGATAAGATACGCGGACCCCTGCCTGCTGCCTGTATCTGTTACCGTGTAGAGGCGAACGCATCAATCAGCTACCTCCGCCAGCAATCCATAATCGTCCGTCAAGCGAAGAATGCATCCCTGCAGGTGAGATTGGTGGCAGTGTGTGTGGGTGTGTGTGTTTCCGGTGTTCCAAGATCTGCGGAGGACAAGGTGTTGCGATGTAAACAATAGTTCTCGCCCCGGTCGTCGCCAGTCAGTGGCTTAATCCAGTAGTTTGCGCATATCTAGAGATTGGCACGCCCCGCGACAGCCTGTCAAACAGAGGACGTTGGTATCCAGTGGATCTCTGGAGTAGCAACCGCCGCTTGGGGCTCGTGTTGCTGAGTGAGCCACTCCACGACAGCAGCGTTGTGACGGCTGGATCATCTCACCAGCGCGAAGAACACGATAGTACGCAGTAGAGTATCCGATTGGAAGCCGATAGTGTGCGTGCGCTGCTCAAGTGCGGTGTGCATCGTAAGCGAAGCGCTCGATAGGAATAGCTACCGGTGACCACATTCTGCCTCCGTTCAACGCACTCTGGCGAATGGCGAGGTGTCACGCGTTCAAAGGTTGCATTGCTCGCACCCTTTCCTCGCATCTCGCGTGCCCGTGCCGTGTGCCGCCATTGTTGCACGGAGCAGTGGGTGCTGCAGACACTATATTGACACTTTGTGCCACTGTCGGAGCAGCGATTCGGAGCGCACGGGCCGAATGCAACCGCGCAGCTATTTTCAGCGACAAAGACCGACCTGTAAGCGGGAGGGGGGAGCGTGGGGCACGGCACACAGCGAAATAAACAAACCGCGCGCGCGCTCCTATTTTTATGCCTTCCCGATATACAGCCGATTGCGGCCGGACTTGACGCTCGCTGCGTACGGATGCACTTTGCGTGCGTGTGTGTGTCGCTCCTGGTCGAGACGCACCGTGTCGGCTACTTCCGCATTTTACCCTGTGTGTGTGTGTGTGGTCATGTTTCTTCGTCGTGGAGGCAAGAAGCAAGAACTGAGCCCGCTCGCTCACGAACTAGCTCACCGGCAGGTTCTTCCGCATCGCTTGTTTATTTGTGCTGTTGCTTCCATCGACGCACACACACTTTCCGGTGAAAAGCCCAGTGTGTGTGTGTGTGTGTGTGTGTGTGTGCCGCAACAAGTGGTGAGGAATGCGAGCGCGTCAGTAGCTGATGGAGGGGGGCTTAGAGACGGCCATTGAGTTTTTAATGACCACCATGTGGCTCTCAACAGGTTCGCTCACGTTCTGAGCACTCCACCAATAGAGCACCATCTCACTGGCCCACCAGGAACCAGCTTAAGTCAGCGGATTGTCGATCGATAAGCGGCGGAGGATCGTGCAGTGTGTATGTGTTGTCTTTGTGTGCGTGTTTGTGTGTGCGAGGGGGTGGGCAGCCCTTGCTCAATGCTCGCTGATAACAAGTGCGAAGCCCAGACGCGGCATCGGCTCGGTTCCCGCGAAGTCCGTCCGGCCCCAGTCGGCTGTTAGTTGTTCGCGCGTTCGGTAGGCAGGCGTCGCACTCAGGCAAGTCGATCCGTGCGTTACCCGAGATTCGCAGTAACAAAAGGCAGGCAAGGCATTCCTCTTCCCCCCCCCCAACAGGTCGTAACAATACCGTCGAGCTGTTGCGAACAAGGTGTGGGGCCTTCCGGGAGGTCGGAAGGCTTTCCGTGTGTTTGTGTGCGCCTGTTGCCAACCGCTACCATACACCGTCAGCAATCAACCTCAAGTGCGACATCCTTCCCAAGCACCTCCGGACGCGTCTGTGTGTGTGTGTGTTTGTGTTCTGAGTTATCGTGAAGTCAACCTTCACCGGGTCCTTCTTTGTACAAGATATTGGAAAGTGCATTGCTCACTTCGCAAGAACGCGCCCCGATGTTGACTCACCGGAACGTCGTCCACTTGCCAGGCGGCATCGACAAGCCGACAACAGCGCATAGTCTTTCCCGCCACGCAAAGCAAAGCAGAGGCAGCATCCGCTCTTATCGTCTCGCTCCACAGTCTGTACGGGACAGGTTTCTAGTAGCATCACTCCCCAATTGTAGTCGCTCGCTCCCGCAGCAATCGGGAACCGGGCTGTTCCGATTGCTGGAATTGATTGGAAACTATTGTGCGTGTGGCGAAAGCCGCCTATCTCTCAGCCACGTGAGACCCAACACGGAGATGTTGGGTCACATCTCGCCGCGTTCGGTGATGTGATAAGCCCCGCGTGGTGTTGTGTGTACATCTGCGCGCTGTGACTCAACGAACGATCGAGCAGCGCACCAACCGTTCTAACCGTGATCTTCGTTATCCTCTCTTCTCTCTGTCTTCACCGGCCGCAGATGCGTGACATTGACGACCTCATCCGTAACGTAGTCAACTGAGCCTCGGGTGCTCGGAAACCCCTCGCCGGCAGGAAGCCACCAGGAAGCGGAGGAACTAGCGCCGCGGGACTAGTGCCGGGAACCACAGCGGCGACGAAGCGAGAATGACACACGGACCGCCGGCCAGCCGGAAGCGGCAGCAGCAGCAGATCGACAGCGACATCGAGCAGAGCGCCGCCGAGGTGGAGCAGGGGCTGCCGACGCCACCGGACGGTGGCTGGGGCTGGATGGTGGTGTTGGCCTCGTTCAGTATCCACATCATCAGTGAGTATTAGGCCACCGACGCACAATAACCCCGCCCCGGGCTGTCAATAACAGATCAATCAAAAACTCGAGAGGGCGCCCGCAGCTCGCCAGGCAGATAACGAGCCCTGATCCAGATCGTGCCGGGGCAGTATCTCCAACAATGCGCGCATCGCGTCATCGCGACGATGATCGATTAACGATAAGCTACGCAATTGATCTCCCCCTCGCCCGAGTGCGGGAGCCATTGTTTTCGGGGGCTTTCGACGACGATTGGGTCGGGTTATATTAAGACTGTATCGCTTATCTGCGCGCTGTTTGGAGACCACCGGGCAGTGCATTGCGCAACAGTGTCAACCTCCCCCGATATGCAATTATCTCCACGATGTCTCGTTGTGCGTGTACGGCGGGAGGGGCCGTTCGCCTTGGCTGGAACAGCCGGGCGCGTGCTTTATTTAGTGGCCGGTGTAAAACTACCTCCCCTTGATGATTAACACCGGCGCGCGCGCTGTGTATCGATGGTTCTTTATTCCGCGCTGCCCGCTGCGAGCGGCGAGCGATCTTTGTCCGGCCCAAGGACGAACATTCGCGGCGCGCCGTTTGTCTCCGCCACGCACCGTCATAAAGCGCGTTTGATTGGGTTTGTAATGATCTGCATGAGTAATGTGGCTGGCCCCCTCTCCGGGCCGAGACGCGCGATAGCGATCAGCTAGAACAAACATGGCCGCAGAACTTCGCACGCCGTACTGCACCGAGATGTCGCAACCTTGGGTCCGGAAGCTGGGTAGCGCATGTTGTTGTGTATGTTCAAGTGTAGCTTACAAGCGCTCTAATCTCTTCCCGGCGTGCGTCTATCTAGCGGGACGTGGAAGTCCATTCGACATGTTACGAAAACTTCACACCTACTCCTCCACCTACGTTGTAAGCAAGCGTGACCTGTATGGGCGCGAACAGCTGTTATTAGATTGGCAGACACGCTTGGAACACTCCTGCTGAATGAGATGCTCCAGTAGGTCCCCGTCAGGTCACATATTATTATTATTATTATTATTTATTTTCTTAAAATTGTCCACCATGGGTTTAACAATAATTAATCTTAAAGCTAACGTGAGAGTAGGAAAGTAAGGAAGGTAAACATTTAAGAGGACGGCCGGTTACGGAGACTATATCGAAAAGCAGATAAAGAACGATTGAAATCGAACAAGCTAGCATCGTCGTTAAATCTGCGAATTGCTCG
>KB672491.1:3094249-3256029 GCA_000349145.1 Anopheles dirus | reverse complement strand
AGGAGTGGATCACGGGCACCTATAGCCGTACGACGCGTTTCAACAAATAGGAGTGTCCGAGGACGCAGTTGGTGACCAGGTGCATAAAGTCCAATAGAGGAAAGAAGGGAGGGAACATCACATTTATTAAGGAGCAGGGAGGCAATAAAGGAAGACTGAGTATGGGATCGACGAGTCTCCAAAGTCTCCAGACCTAATATTTGACATCGAGACAAATAAGGAGGCACAAATATATCTGAGACTTCACTCAGAATCAAACACCCGGTCGTCAAACATTTGAAGAGAAGGGCCAGAGCGCACACATCATTAGCATTGACCTTGCGATAAAACACCGAAAACAACATATTGGAAAACGGCACGCTAAGATAACATACACTGGACCTTGAATATGTCGTAAGCAGAATAATGGTCACAATCTCGCTGCATTATCTAGCGTATGTGATCTAGCGCATTACACATTCCTTCTTCGAAAAAAGCCAGAATGTTCTGTTCAGGACATATTCAAGGCCTGTAGGGTTAGGTGACCTTGCCAACCTCTGTACTGTGTGGCGCCAGCTTGACAACGTGACGCCGCGAAGGAGTCGAATGTTGTGCGCTGATAAGCGGGTCTTGATGGTGCTCTCCCTTGTGCGGAAAGGGAGAGTTGCGCACGCCGATTAGGCGCGGGCTCGTCGATCCGCTCAGGGAGGGGTGTTGTGTGAAGTGCGAGCGCGCGTAACTAACCTTCCACCGATGGCGGTGTCGCCGTTTCACTCCCTTTCCGCAGCGGACGGTCTGACGTACTCGTTCGGCATCTTCTACAACGAGTTCCTGACGTACTTCAACGAGGGCAAAGGCTACACCGCGTGGATCGCATCGATTCTGGTGGGCGTCACCCTCTGCTCCGGTATGTCCGCAGGCTGGCAGCGTTGATGGCCCGTGCCAACGTGCTCACTTTGCACTCCTCCTCGCCCCACGCAGGTCCCATCTCGTCCTCGCTGGTCAACCGGTACGGGTGCCGGGTGGTGACGATCGCCGGCGCCCTGCTCGCGAGCGCCTCGCTCGCGGTCAGCATGTACGCGACGAGCGTCTTCATGCTGTTCATCACGATCGGCGTCGGGACGGGGCTCGGGCTCGGGCTGATCTACCTGCCCGCGATCGTGAGCGTCACGATGTACTTCGAAAGACTGAGATCCCTGGCGACCGGCATCGCGGTGTGCGGGTCCGGCCTCGGGACGTCGATCTTCGCCCCGCTGACCGAGGCGCTGATCAAGCGCTTCCAGTGGCAGGGCGCGCTGCTCGCGATCGCCGCCATCGTGCTGATCTGCGTGCTGTTCGGGCTGATGTTCCGGCCGCTGGTCGCGGTGCCGGCCGCCGCCGACGCCACCGCCGGCACGGAGCTGCTGGAACGTCTGCAACATTCCACCGCCGGTAAGTTTCTGACCCCCAGACGTGCCGGGAGACTGCTCGACTAACTTCACGCACACCACGCAGACCACCAGGGTGAGGCCGGCAAGCTGATGCCGGGCGGTAACGCTACCGATGGCAACCTGAAGCGCTCCAACAGCCACGGCCATGTGGAGGCACCGAAAATCGATCTCAACGCGGTAAGGTTCGAAGGTGATTGATCGCTCGGCTGGATCTAACGCACACTCGTTTTCCAGAACGGACACTCGGTTAGTGGACACAATCTGGACAAGGGCACGGTTCGCCCCCCACCGACGGACGAGGCGAAACGGCTTGGGCTGAGTCAACCACTGCTCGTCACGCCCGACCTGCAGCACCAGGCCGCGCTGAAGCGGGCCGAGAGTGGCACCATGTACCGGCGGGACGCGCTCTACACCGGCTCGACCCACAACATCTCGTCGCGGCACGCCTCGCAGGGCAACCTGTCGATGTACGAGAAGGGCAGCTACGGGTCGGTGCAGGGCAACGGGCTGCACCGGGCGGTCCAGGGCGACGACCCGGAGGACCAGGAGCGGTGCCTCGGGTGCGTCCCGTGCTCGCGCGAAACCTGCGACACGTTCCGCGAGATGATGAACTTCTCCATCCTGAAGGACCCGATCTTCATCGTCTTCACCGTGTCGAACTTCCTGACGAGCGTCGGCTTCAACGTGCCGTACGTGTACCTGGCGGCGCAGGCCCAGGTGCTCGGCATCAGCACGCAGGACGCGAGCTACCTGCTCGGCGTGATCGGCATCGCCAACACGGTCGGGCGCATCGTGCTCGGCTACCTGTCCGACAAGGCGTGGGTCAACCGGCTGTTCGTGTACAACTGCTCGCTGGCGCTGTGCGGCATCGCGACCGCCCTGTCCGTGCTCTGTCTCGACTTCTACTGGCTCGCGGTGTACTCGGCGGTGTTCGGCTTCACGATCGGCGCGTACGTCGGGCTCACGTCCGTCATCCTGGTCGACCTGCTCGGGCTGGAGAAGCTGACGAACGCGTTCGGGCTGCTGCTGCTGTTCCAGGGCATCGCCTCCTTCGTCGGACCGCCGATCGCGGGTAAGTGGCAGCACGATCCACACCGTGCAAGACAGTAGCGATATCTGCGGAGTGGGCGAGATACTCTGTTAGCAAGCTTCTGTAGTGACCTAGCTGAATGAAGATGATTTACCTGTATACACAGCTACACAGACACTTCTCCAACAAGTGTCTTCCGGGATGGTCTGCAGCTTCTCACTCCACGAGTGAGCCTCTGTGGAGCACCCAGCTACATCGCTTACGCAACTACCCAACGTACTCACACACATCTTTTCCCGCAGGTTGGCTGTACGACTTCACCCTCTCCTACGGGCCGGGCTTCATCATGGCCGGCACGACGATCGCCATCAGCGGTGCGATGCTGTTCGCCATCCCGTCCCTGCAGCGTTACCTCGCCCGGCGGCGCAACGCCAGCGCCGCGGCCGCCATTCCATCGTAGTCGGGTCGAGCGTGGGAGGGTGTCGCGCCACCGGCAAACTCCAGCAGCCATCCCGAGCAGGAGCACCCAGCAGGGGACCCGAGAACCTATAGGTTTATACCTCATTTACAAAACTCCGTACCGCTTAGTGGCAAGGACTACGTATAAGCTTTTGTGAGGGCGCCAGGGAGAGAGAGAGAGAGAGAGAAGCAGTTACTCTCGCGTGGCCCTTCTTTTCGTAACATTAAGCCATTTTCATTGAATTTAACGTTGCTGCTGCAGCTCGCTCCACTCATCAGCGTAATTAGGACGTTTTTTTTTCGTTTCGTTATTGTTTATTGTATTTGAACTTTTATTTGGAAAATAAAACCTTTCAGGTAATTTACGCCATATGGAATCACTGGTAGGCGTTCGCGCTGTGTTTGTCTCCACCGTGGTTATAGCTTATAGTTCAGCTCCGTTCTTTCATTGCATCTGGTTAGTAATCGTTGAAAAATGCCAATCTGAACAAGTGTTCCCAAAGGTTCCGCGCTGGGTATACCCATAGCAAAGACACGAACCCACACCCAGCGCCATCTGGTGGCAATTTGCGCATGTGAAGCTGACCGTCAGCTTGTCTCAACTCACCTTGAACTTTTCCACCATCCGTTCTTGCCAACAACATGCCGCGAGCGCACCCAATTTTCTTTCCTTTCCTTGTTTGCCCCTCTGACGGTGACGTTCATTTCAGTAGTTTTATTTAAAGATTATTTCCCCCGCCCCTGGGTTGGTGGGGCGAGGGGAAGGAAAGAAGACCCAAACGTACACGGTTTGCAAGAAGAGGAACAACAACAGAAAAAACCACGTGCAATCGCAGTGTTCCTGGAACGTCGAGTGACTGAAGGGAGGAACACGACGTAAACGCACCGCACATGTGTGTGTGTGTTTTGGTGTCCTCTACGGGCTGACGGGTGGTGCTTACAGCTGTCTTTGTGTTTGTGCATCACTTGAGCAAAGAGGGTGCTTAAAGGGTAAGAGGAAGAAGGTTAAATACGGTTCCGTTTTGAGTACACGCGGCTATCGCAACAAACCACCACTACGTGAGCAAATGTGAGCAAGTCGGGGACGCGCCGAGACGGGTTTTTTTTTTAAGTACAAAGTGTTCGAAAAAGTGTCGACGTGAAAGATGCGCGCCGCTGGCCGCAGTGTTGCCAGCCGGCCTCTAATGGCGCGGACCCTGTGGTCGTCTTCCAGCTCGCGCTGCTAGTGTAAATGTATGAAACCCACACGTTCAAAATCACAAATCACCCGGTGCTGAACGGCCCCGTGGAGCGCTCCGTTTCCAGGCGTCCCCTGGGGGCGGCTAGTGCCGTGGAAAACAAGTGTGTAAAGTAACAAGACAAGAAGTGTCGTCGCGAGGTGTCGATATGTTTGCTTGCTGTCGGTGCTCCCAGGACGCTGTGGCGTCGCTGTAGGTGCGGGATAGCGGCAGCTGTTTCGCGCTCACTCGATTCCGTATGTCACAACCAGTTGCTGGAGGTCCTTGGGCCGGTTGCCGCTGGGCCCGAGTATCTGCCAGGCGGTGCGCAGGTGCTCCAGGTTCGGGGCGTCCGTCGCGATCTGCGGTGTTTGGAGGAGAAGCACACCGCGTCATTTGAAACGCCTCGTTCGGACTCGCCCACTACTTACCGCACTGTCGTCGAGCAGGCCGGCGATGGTGACGCGCGTCACGAACAGCTCGTAGCAGAGCACGGCCTTCACGAAGCACTCGCCGTAGTCGAGCCGCGCCAGCACGTCCAGTATCTCCACGCAGTACTTCTCCTTCTCGCGCAGCTCCGCCAGCGGCCGGTCCGCCTGGATCTTCTTGATCGCCTGCAGCTTCAGCTCGACGGTGAACTGGTTCGTCGGCAGCAGGAACTTCAGGATGTGGTCGTTCAGGTAGTCGATGATGTAGCTCGACTCGCGCTTGATCGCGTTGTTCAGTATCATCCGGCCGGCGATCTCCTGGATCTTGGTCGCCTTGATGTTGTCCATCTTCAGGTCGCACCGGTCACACTGCCACATGGACGAGATCTTGAGCGGGTTGAGCGGCAGCAGGCGCCCCGCCGGGCAGCTCTCCCGCACGCACTTCAGCGCGCCGAGGTACGTGCCGGACTCCTGTGCGACACAAAACAAGCGGACGGCATTAGCGATTTCTTGCAAGCAGACGAGCTGGATCTTTAAAACGCTCCAAACATCTTCGTGACCTGTCACAGCGAGTTCTTCCAGCATGGCTCCTCACAGTCCGGCTACTAGCGATTTTGTGGACGTACAGGAGCTAAACTGACGCATGAAGACTTGGAAGACATAGGTGCCTAACTCGCGTAGTTCTCCAAATTTAGCTCCCTCAATGTCTAAGTGTGCTAAATATATCACAATCTTAAAGCCTACTGTTAGCGAGGCGTTGAAAACTTCCAAAAACTTCTCGACAAGGCGAAAACCAGTTTGTAGCGTGTTTGCGAGACCAATCCAATTGTCGACAGCAGCAAATGCTATGCACCCGACAGCAACAGTATCATGCTCACCGGGACGGCCATCGGCACGAAAGCCTTCCCATTCCATTCGAGTGTCGCTAACGCACACCGATCACGAACCTCGCGCAATTGCACTCATAAGCCTCAAACGAGCCGAGCGATGGGACGGGCCGGGGTGGGAAGTAAGACATCAAAGTTACGAAGCGAACGCGCAGGACGAACAGTAAAGCGAACCCAGGCTCGCAAGCTCTTCAGCTTCTAGCGGTCCAGCGCGTGAAAGGATAGCTTTAAAGCGATGGAGGGGCTGCTTCAAAGTTTGCCCGTCACGCAATCCACCGCGATGGCCACTTTGGAGCCCGGCCGGTGCAATTTACTATCGTTATCGCGCGGTCCAAATCACACGAACGTTGAACTGGTGGCTCTGGTAGTAGTTATTATCTCAACTTGGAGGATCTCCCAAAATCCAATGAGCACGACTCATGTTTTGTTGGTTTCCTTTTTCGCTCGGATACACACAACAAGTACGCTTGACTCGTGGACAAAACTTCCGATGCCGGTTCCGAAACGGTTGGCACTGGCTAGGGATATACCCGAGGTCAAGCTTGTACGCCATTTTGGGCGATGAATATTCATGATTTAAAATGCCGCAGTAGGGCCATTCCGTCGCTTGCCAACATGCCGAGTGCGGCGAAACACTGCGTCGACTCATCGGTAAGGATCTCACGGTACTGGATCCTAGTTTAGACTCCTCCCTTCAGCGAACAGCGAGCCGGAGGGTAATGTGTAATTATTAAACCTGACACCACCACCACCACCGAACCAATCAATCAAAGCGGCAGCGGTTCCGGACGGGCGGGCGGGATGCGCCCAACGTCCAGAAATAGTGAACGGGGGAGGGGGGCGGGCGCGCTCGGCCCAAAAATACTTCTCCTTAAAAGGTCACTGCCGTCGGTGCGGCGGCGCCGACAAAGGTGAAGCCGCGAGGAGTCGTTTGTGCAGGGTGTTTCTCGGTGCGAAATCGAGGCAATATTTCAGACCGACAACCGCTGCCAAAATATGTCAACAAATTGACGAGGTAAGAGTGTGTACACCGAGGAGAAAGCCAGAACGCGGCCCCGTACCGACGGCACTGGGGTGGATTGTGTAATGGAAGCGCGCGCTCGCTCTCTCTCTCTCTCCTTCTCTGTCGCTTCCGTCCAGCTGTCAGGGTTCTTAAGTTACTGTCGGACGACTCCTTCGTCTGGACTGACGTCTTCCTAACTGCGTCATATGGCTCGGGGAGGAGATCGGACGTGATGGGTTTGACTATCCGCCTCCAAAAATCGCACCGTCGCTCCGTCCTCGGACAGCAGCGACAGGCCACTGGATTGGTACCTCAACGCGTCGCGACAACGCTAGGTGCATCGACTCCGCAGATCTCCGGCAGCACCACCATCTGCCACGTGCATCACACCAACAGGCCGATCATCTGTCGGTCCAAAAATAACGACCCAGGCCCAGAGGTGGCAGAGATGGCCAAAACCCCTCGCCGCCGCCGGGTTCCGAAAGCCCTAGCACCAGGCGCAGGTGTTGGGGTCGCGCAGGAGTGCGCGTTTGCAAATCACAGCAAACGTGTCTGTTGACGTTTATCGCTTGCAAACTATCCGCCGCCCTGTTTGGCGTGCGAAGGGCCGCGTGACATAATTTATTAACGATCGCACGGACGAGGCGACTGCCGCCCCTTGCGAACACCTTCGACCGACAGATTGATATCGATGCTGGGGCGGCGGAACAGAAACAGACATTCGCAGCCGGACAGTCTGCTCGGTTGTGCGGTACGGAAACTTGACGGCGGGTTTCGCTTCCTGCTATAAATAAGCAATAAACGCCTATATTTTGGGCCACGCGTTCGATGGCGGTCACCTCGAACCGCTGTTCGATAGCGGTCTTGTTGATATTTCATCGGCTGGCTCGTCGGCTTCTATTGCTTAAGGATAGGAATGCTCATCTGTGCACGCCTCTGTGCTTGAGGCTTGTCTGTTCACAGCTCACGAATGCCTCAACGACTACTCTACAGGTTCTATAGCATCACCTTAGCTTGGTTAAGGCATGAGGCAGGAAGCTCGTCGCTCCCGATACTAGGCCGCCGGATAATTCGAAGTAAATTAAGGTATCCGACTTGGAATGTCTGACCCAAATAATGGGCGCGTTTTGGGAAGTTTTTTTTTCTCGCTAGGGTGGTTACACTGTACCGTGCCTGGTGCGTGATTACGTCGCAGGTGGGGGCATCGGATTACGAGGGAAAACCCGAAAATATAAATAACGCCTGCACCCCGCGCGACCCATGCGGACCCCCCCCCCCCCCGGTGGCAGTCGACGTGCGCGGCTATATTTAGCCCCGAATCCAACGCTCCAACGCGCCACATGTGGAGCCAGTCTGGAGAGCGGGTGTGTACTACCGGCCCCCGCCGGCGCGTCGCTACTCACCGTCGGGTCCTTGCAGCGCTCGCAGCAGCAGAGGAAGTTCTTCGAGACGCACAGGTGGATGATGCGGTGCTGCGTGCCCCACAGGATCTTCGAGTAGTTGTTCATGATCTGCTCGCCGCGCCGGATCGGGCGCGAGGCGTGCACGCGCATCCGCAGCTCGCCGTCGAACACGTACCGGACGTTCGGGCGGCAGCAGTGGTTCATGAGCGCGCCGAGTATGTACAGCCCGCGCAGGATGATCTCGTGGTCGTTGTTCTCGTCGTCCGCGACGATCCGGCTCGTCTCGAACGCGTTCGTGTTGAGCACGTTGACGACGCGGCGCAGGTAGCGGACGGCCGGGCCGGCCCCGTCCAGGTTCCAGAAGTAGCCGTCGCGCAGCAGCCGCTCGATCTCGGTCGTCATCTCCTTGCGCGGCGCGTGCCCCTCCATCTGCAGCACGATCGCGCGGTCGCGCTCGGACAGCAGGAAGCCGCGGATCGAGGTCAGCGCGTACAGGATGTTCTTCGAGTAGCGGCCGGCGTCCTTCGGCTGCCAGCTCTGGATCAGGGCGCACTCGGCGGCGTGCGGCGAGCTGGGGCCGACGCCGAAGTCGCACCGGGCGCAGATCGGCAGCCGGCAGCCGCCGGTGCAGAGCTGTAGGCGGCGCAGGATCCGGCAGCAGCTCGCGCAGAAGATCACCTCGTAGTTGTTGACGCGCGGCCCGACCAGGATCGGCCGGTCGACGAAGATCAGCTCGTTGACGGCGATGTCGCGCGTCGCGACCAGCCCGCGGCCGTACCCCTCGAACAGCCCGATGTCCCACGGCGGCTCGCCGGGCGGCACGAGCTCGCCGAGGAAGCCCAGCAGCTCGCCCTTGAACGCGGCGACCCGGTCCGGCTGGAAGAGATCGGTCGCCGGGGGAAGCAGGTCCGGCTCCGGTGCCGGCACCGGCGGTGGCGTGCCCGCCCCGGCATTGCCATTCTCCGCCACGCCTGCCATCCCGGCCCGCCCGACGGTGTGGAGCGGTTCACCTAACCTAAGCCTACGATCGACAGTACACAGTACTGGCACGCGCGCACACTAACACCCACACCTAGCTCGAACCGAGACGCTAGCCGCTCTGCCTGCGAAACCGCACACTGCCTCTTCTATTATATCACACGGATCTCCTCTCGTCCGCACACTACAACAACAAGTACAACCACACCAGCTGGTCCCTCGAGGTTGTGCCACGCGGCGCACACACACACACAACCACACTTACACCGCTCCCGTGCCCATAGTGCGCGTCTCGCTGTGTCCGTTTGCGCCCGGGAGTCGCCCTGGCAGCCTCTCCAATCGACACCACGTCCAACGGCAGACTGTGCGCTCGGGGCGCGCACTCCCGACCGAGTGGTCTGCGAAGCGGCAGCGCCACCACGCGGCGCTCACGCGAACCACGCCAGCACAAGAACAAGATCTACTACTTCGCTTGCGACCATCGAAGCGATCCCCGAACCGGTCGCGTATGATAAGCGGTGCGGCAGTATGGGTATGGCCCGGCTGTGTGTATCATCTGCGGTATGAGCCGCTGCAGCGGCGGAGCGTATATATAGACTTTAATATACTTCACTCGTCACACCGACACCGGCGCTCACTCTCTCTTTCTCTCTCGCTCGCACTGTACCGTTGCTTTTTTGGCTTTTCTAAACGCTCCACACGGACGGCTACCGTGTCCGTACCGTACCGTGGAGGGAACGGTGCCCATTTTGGCATCCGAGTTCGTGCACTGCTGACCGATACTACGCGCACACACACGCGCTGCCCATAAAGCGAGCCCCCGAACGAGTGTGCACGCCGAGATGTCTCAACCGCACGCCACACTGTTGCTTCTCCGCACTGGTCCGGTCTCTTTCGTGCGCACGCTCTCTCTTTCGCTCGTTTGCTTATCACAAAGGTCACGCGGCCACTGGCCTGGTGGGGCAGGTGCGTGTACTACGATTGTTACTATTGTTACTACTGCGGCTGCCAACACTCCGCCACCATACGGCAGGCACCACCCGCTAGGAACATTCTCTGCACGCGCACAACAACACACTCCCGGACACTCGCTGGAGGCTGGCCCTCACTCACTCGGCCCTGTCAGCCATCACCCTGTAGCCGCAGTGGCCTCTGCAGTGTGTCGGCGACGCCACGAAACAGGTGGTTGTGTGCTCGGTGTGAGTATGTACACACACGCGCGCGTGTGTGTGTGTGTGTGCAGGAGCGGGAACAGACGACGGGGGAGGGAAGGGCGGAACACTGGGGGCTCTCACCGAGAGCTGCGTCCGTCCATCCTCGGCCGTGTGCGAATTTGGAATGCGCGTGTCGGTGGTGTGCGGGCCCCGAGATGAAAAACCCCTCCAGGATTGGGAAGGATGGGGCGCCGAGACACCCGAGAGTGACGCGCCCGGGGTTCCAGTGCGAACGCTCCAAACTTTGGCGAGAGTACAGCGCACCGAGCCGCTCGGTACAGGCAGCCCGCCTATCTGCGCTATCAGGCACAGGCCTGTGACGCCCAGCCGACGTCTACCCTGGCCTGCGTACCATATCCTTGCGGAGAACCGGACGCCCCGGCTCCCGGGGGGACTACATCCTGAGTTTCGAGTGATAAGAACCGCGAGAATGCGAGAGCGTACGCTCTCTCTCTCTCTCCCGGAGAGCACGGCAGTGAGTGATAAAACAGCCGTGCCCGCCCGCCCGTCGTCTCTCTGGCCGCTGGCCGCGCGCTGCAGTATCCTTTCTTTGTTCCGTTGGCCCGGAGCCGACGAGACGACTCGTCGAATGCGAATGCGCGTACTTCGCCTGCCAAGGAACGCCTGTTTGCCGCAGCACAAGCGTGTGTGTGTGTGTGCGGTGCCGAGAAGTTCATGAAGAATGTATGTCCAGCGCCAACTCTGCTGGCGTGACGTGCGTGTCCTGTTTGGGGGAGTCGGAACAGAGATGGGATTTCCAGGGGTGGTGATGTGCGTGTTCCAGC
Organism: Anopheles dirus; assembly: GCA_000349145.1. Lineage (NCBI taxonomy): Eukaryota > Metazoa > Arthropoda > Insecta > Diptera > Culicidae > Anopheles > Anopheles dirus. Next base: position 3,245,216 of record KB672491.1, on the reverse strand, counting down.
AACAAGTTTTCCGTGAAAACTTCCCTCTCCCGTCATCATCCGCAGAGCATTGGGTGGTACGGAAAGTGAGGCATTTTTATTTCTTCACCATGACGCTATAATAACATCCAGATTAATTGGGTGAGTGAGGAGTTCGTAGAAGGTTGGTGTTACCTCGCAAAAAACTCCCAAAAACCTACAGTCTCTATTTCGCAGCGGATTTTCCTAGATGTGCTCAGTAATCCAAGCCAATCCAGTCGATCATGCTTAGGATCCTTCTGTTCCAAACATGGATCCAAACAAGCACAGTCCAAATCTAGACCCAAACGACGCGGGTCATGTTCAAATCCTAAAGAGATCAGTGCGGAAGTGTCAACCCAAACCAAAACAGACCGAAAATATACGGACGAAACGAACAGAACTCGACAAACCTGACAAGCAGCAGTAGTATTACAAAAAGCAATTGAACATATAGCTAGATATAGGAGATCCTGGAGTGAAGTCTTCAAGTCTTCAAGTCTTGGGTTCTGTACAACAACTGTCGTCGCTCGAGAGGTCCCATCGTTGCGCTATTTGCAGCATCCTTTGCCCGGGCGAGCTGTTCGGAGAATTCTCGGACCGGGATCACCTGACTTCGGATCATTTCTTTCTCGCGTGGCCCTGAAATATGAGCGTGCTGTGCGCCACCAAAACAAAACAAAAAGCCAAATGCCAACGATTTCTTGGCAAACCCGATGGGTCGCCCAAGCCCGAAATCGATCGGCCGGATTCGAATTCCCGCGTCTGAAACATCTCGCGGGGAGCACTACGGGAGGGTTTGTGCTGCCGCTGCCAAAACAGCGGCTGGTGATATTTCGGTTTATCTGCCCGCTCCACCCAGAAAAGGGCCCGCGTTCAGGTTGTCAGACGACACCGAAACCAAGAAACGACATAAAAAAAACCATTTTCCCCCTGCCGGCCCGGCATAGGATCCATCGTTTCGGATATATTTTGGCATGGCATTATTCGCTGGCAAGGGGTGATTTCCGCAGCAGCAGACTCTACGACAGCCAATCTTCGCCCGACCTGTCCGTCCCTCAATCAATCGTCTCCCGGAGAGAGGGTGGGAAGCAACGAACAGAGTTCGCTGTCAAGAATTATTGAAATTTATGTGCCAGAGCGCGTGGAGGGCGAAATGGGTTGTGGAAGCAAACAAACGCGTCTTGGGGGGGGGGGGGCGAACGAACGCAACCATGGAAGGAAAAGCAAACCCACCACGAAACTAGGTTATGTTGAAAGGAGCAATCCGCAGCACGCACGCAACATCCGGCACGGCGTTGTTGGGTCGTAAAAAAATAATTCAATTTGCCCCGTTTGGCATTTATTATTGACGACATTGCGAAACGCGGAAACGTGGAACGAGTTCCGGTGAACCGGGAACCCGCGTTCGAGAAACGACGCAGATGAACCTAGAGTGGGAACGGGTGAGGTCGTTTGCATTTTAACTGCCTTCGCCTGCCGGCGGCGAGTCGGCATTATCCTGCCGGGCTATAACATCGTTTCAAGCCACGGAGGGTCCGAAGGAGCCCGTTCGGGAGTCGGTTTCTTCCGTTTTGAAAGAGTTCCACAGAGTTTTCCGCCGTTTTTAGTAACGACCGCAATGGATGGGAAGTCATTGCGACCAGTGTTAGGTACCTATATAAATGACCCCAAGACCCCTTCGCTAGGAGCAAACATAACTTCGACAAAACTGAAAATAAAGCGTTGTTGTAGCGCAGATTGCATACCTTTCCGACGTTGCCAATTCACCCCATCAACTCTTTTTATAGGGTAACACACACATTAGCATTAGACGAGAGAAGAAAACCACTGTACTGGGAACTCTGCGAGGATCGATCTATGCGTCTTGAAGGGCGTAAAGCTGTAAAGCAACTGCTTCCGGCGAGCAAACCCCCCCTATTCTCAAGTGTGTGTTAATCCCAGTGCGTGTGGGTGTCTGTATTTGTGTTAATTTTTTATTTTGCATTAGCTTTACGTTTACCACCTAACACGCCGTAACTTTCGGACGCCTGGACCTGGTCGTCCTGGCCGCGAGCGCTAACTTTTCTGTCTCCGTGTGTGGCAGCAGTGTTCGTGTGGCCGTGTACCACGTCCGCGTGACTAAACTATTCCATGCGCGTTACATCCAGCTCAGTGTGCCAACGTCAGACGGCAGGTGTTCCTGCAGGAGCGTCACCCGAGAACACCCGAGAGCCGAACAGGGGCCAGAGATCCCGACCATTCTCATCATCATGACATGCGCGACGACCCATTTTGACTATCACAATCACCTGCCGGTTTGCATTCCTTTATTATTATTATTATTAATATTATTATTACTTCCCGCTAGCAGTGGGCTGCGTATAGAGCCAAAGAGCCGCTCGCACTAGGGGCTAGGCGTTATAGTTAATTCGAACTCCCGGCTACACACTACACTAGGTGCTGCCTATACAATCTACGCCCGCTGCGCTCGTTCCAATGCAGTCGAAACACACTAGCCGTGTTCGACAGCGCGAACACACGACAACATCCTCTTTGATCGCTCCCTCCTTCCACTGTGGGGCGTGGTGCCTCCCTAACGCTACTACCTCTCGCTCACTATCCTACGGTTTTGCTTGCTTCCGCGCGCACTCTATCCGCCCTGGTAGATTGCAGCAGGCACCGCTGCAACCGAACACCTGCAGACGGACCGGAGCACCCTCCCTGCAGCTCCAAAGCAGTCATGGAACGTCTCGCTTCTCTCGCGCCTTCTTGTTTCTTGTGTTCAAAAAATCTAATCTTCCTTGGGAAACGGGGGTGGCGAAGAGGAGCGTTCGAGTACAGAATACCGCGACGGCAGGACACCCACCTCCTGCCGGGTAAAAGCGAACTGAAGGCGGAATATGAACAACGCGTAGTATTTGGCCTTTGTGGAACTGCTTGTGGTCTCGCTTCTCTCCCGCTGGAATAATCGTCACTGTCACTGTCACCCCTCGATCCGGTTCTTGTTGTGCTAACAGATCCTACACAACGCTACACCTGAATCGCGACGCCGCGTAATACTCGAGCGCACTCGCTGCCAAATGGCTTCGTAAGTACCGGAAACAATCTCAATCTCGCTTATTACCATTACCAATGCGTCATCAAACCGTGAAGATCGCCTTCTAGAGTCTGTTAGGGGTCTACCTGCACCACTGTACCGTACGCAAAATGGGTTCTGGGCTGTGCTGCAGAGTAGGTAGAGTGTTACCACTACCACTACCGGCACAAGTGACGTATACACAAGCTCGTGATGGCATGTTTTTTGTATGGGGGTAAACCGGCAAACTCGAGCGTTCCGGACGTTCCGGCTCCAAGATCGTGCGGAGTCTGCCGATTGGCGCATTTGTCTCTGTTCGAGGCTCCAGAGAACATTACTAGCTAGCATCTTCAGATTTTTACTTTGCATGGAGTGTGAGTGAGAGTGTGTGTGGTGTGTATCGATACAGAAGAGGAAGTAGTCAAATAGAGAGAAAGATAAAGAAACGAGACAGATAGAGCACGAGACAGAGAGAGATAGAGAGAGAGATAGAGAGAGATATATAGACAGAGAAACAATAGTATGAAATGGCAGTACGTGAATGAGACCGTTTTTTTATTTATCCGAACTCCTGTCAGTCTACGAGCTTATTACATCTAAGTTACACATCTGTATATCGTACAACAGTTATGCATGAACAGTGTGTATGTGTGGGTTTGCTCACCGCGTCCACTTTGATTTGCAAGGTTTTGCTTGCCTCTCGCTTCTCTCCGTTCTCTTCGCGGTTCCTCAGAGGCGGAGGAGGGTCCATTGCTGGCCTGACTGTTTACAGAGCGTGTCCTTTTGTTAGAGTTAGTTTGGGCGATCGTGTGGTCCTGTGCGTGAGCGCAAGGTCTTACACACCTTATCCAGGCTACTGGTAATAACTAACAGAGCTATCATATGTGTCGAACAACTCTCGAATCCGTCCTAGGGTTTCAATTTCACCGAGTGCTCACCCCATGAGCTCCCTCTCGGCTAGCGGAGACCAACCAGGATCCTTTCTTTGTTTCTTTATGAGCAAAAACCACAAACGATATCCCGTGCGAACGCGGAAGTTCAACAACCATCCGGCTATTATTTTAAACATTATTTGAACACTTCAGTTTTCTTCATTTCCTTGATCAGCAAAGCTTTCGAGGCAACAAGAGACGTTTGAATGTCGTTCAGGAGCAGCATTAAATATAATAACACAATAGAGTTGCATGTCGGCAGCAAATCTGTCGAATTCGACAGTCGGTTCGAGATGTATGATACCAACTTCACCTTTCATCGTTTGCATATGGTAGCAAAATGAATCAAATGGCCGCTCGAATGAATTCTCTCGAATGTCGAATGGAATATGATAGCCCTGTAAGTCAAAGAAAGCCAGAAATGGTAGGTCTAGACCTACTTGAGCCTGTTGTTCCATAGAAGGAGAGGGTCCTTAGTTAGTGTTTTGGGAAAGAACGAAAAACTAAAGTTCGTAACGTTCGGGAAGGGGGACAACAGGGTCCCGACCACCAGCAGCCTGAAAAAGCGCTTATCAGCCAGATAACACCTCTCGCAGCAATGCTTTATGATCGTTTCATAGCTACATGGGACGCACAAACCCTATTTCAGCTCATGACCATTCACCAGATGTATTGCGTACATCTATGTCTGCTGTACTGTATTCCTAGCCTGAGCCTTCAGTGTGTTACTTGATTGCGTCGGTAAGACCGAAGCTAGCGGATCAACTTGCCGCCTGGGCTTTGGCAAGCTGTAACAGAAGGCGCTGCCGGGGCTACGGTGCGAGGACTTTGGAGCCCCTTGGACCCTTCTCAACCGAGAGCAGAGATATCCGGTGCGGACCATCAACGCGTTCAAGAATGTCTTGACGCGGGGGTGGCACGCGGGAGAGTTCGACAAGTGTCGGCGTGTGAGAGCCGACGTTTTCTTTGGTTCGGACGCTGCATAGAGCGGCGCTAGGAAAACGCATCCCGCAGCGGGACCAGCTCACCGGTGTTGCAAAACGAAAACGAACGCCCGTTGAAACATTCAACAGCAGGCCCTATCAACTCGATCGCCACTCTATATATATATATGTGTGTATATTGCCATGAAGGTGGGAGAATTAAAATAAAGTACTTATCAATAAGGTAAATCATAAGAATAACCGATCTGGCTCTGGCTAATGTAGCTGGAGCTGAATGCTACACAAACACACGGTTCTGCTCTCTCTCTCTCCTCTCTCTCTCTCTGCTGCATACACAATCCTCCTCCACCCTAGCATTAATCGCAATTTACGCCGGTTTCTAACGCGCCTAAATGCACAAGTATCGTGTGCACAACACAGCAGGCGTACCGATACTATTCGAATCGTGATCTCCTCTGTCTCCTCTGTCTAGCAACAAAAAATATACATATATGGACTGTACTTGCATGGCTGACGCTTTCGCCATCGCTACAAGTGGTATCTTTACACAAACGAGATATATGATAAACCATCATATAGTAAGCATATCACGTTCAGCTTGGAAACTCTAATCCTCATAACCTAGTCTTACTGTACACGTGCGCCGTCCTGTGCTACTATCGGCTGCCGGACCCGACTGCGGACTTGCCACAACTTGGCTACTGCTACACGTCAGTCCCCCGTTGAGACTCTGCCCGACTCGTGGAACGAGCGCCTCGGCGAGCAGAAATGAAAATGTTAAAACAACAACGCAATACTAAAACCGGGTACCGAACCGTACGCCAAATAAATAGGTGACAACAGTGGGGAGAAATACTAAGCTTTTATAACATCGTTTGCCGCCACATCGAGCAGCACACACACGCGCGGCGTGAAGCTCGCGGATCCAGGGGGGAGGCGTTACTATCTGGGGAAGAGGGGTGGTGAAAGTGGGAGTTAATCGTGCTTCAATTTTCGCTTCGTTTTGAGATCGTCGACTAGACCGAATAGTAACCTAGATAGTCGCGGCATTGAGCGTCCTCGTCGGTCACACACGCACACACACGCCACCCTCTCTCTCTCTCTCTCTTTCTCTCTCTCTACATATATATATTTTTTCGCATGGACCGCCTGTCAAGAAGGAACTCGCCCCAAAACTTATACTCGCTGTACACCTTATCGCCGTGCGCCATCTTGGGAGTACGGCGCAGAAGAGGTCCCTCCTCCGCTCGTGCGGAATGGCGGGTAGAAGCTCGCCCTGCGCTTCAGGGGGCCTTTCCCTTGCCGTGTACTTCTGCTTTACGCACTCCTTCCGGCAGCACAGCTAGCTGTGCTGCCACTTTACGCACGGTATCCTTCCCTCATTACACCACAGTACGATTAGCTCCCGGTTCCCTCGTCCATTAGGGATACTGCTGCTGCTGTTGCTGTTGCTGGCGCTGCTGCTACTGCTGCCTGCCTGGTTGGGAGGCTGGTTGCGTTGCCGCTCACCGCTTCCTACCCCATACTGGACCAGTCGCGATCCATCCCCAGCCCACTGTTAGAGCGGTAGGACCACCTCTGGGGTGAAACATTTACGTAATGCACTTGTTACTGACTGGTGCGCCGCGCTGGGTTTGGGGCAGTCTCCACCACTCGATACTTACGGTTGTCTGCACCCCACTACCCGCCGTGCGCTCACCACCGGCGTCACCCGCGCCTACACCGGGCGACGTGGTGGCCGCTGGTAGTGGCGGCGGCGGCGGCGGCGGCGGTGGGAACGGTGGAACGGATGGGGCGGCATAGGCTGTCGTCACCGGTGCCGCTGCCGAGTGGAGCTGGTGGTGCTGTGGTAGCAGCAGACCGTTTCTTGCACTGCTGCTGCTGCTGCTGCTGCTGATGGTAGCGCCGCCGGGCGTTAGGTGTGTGATGGTGATCGTGCGCGCCGGGCTCACGATCACACCCGGCGTGTTGTTGATCAGCCCGAGCTGCGGGATGGCGCAGTGTAGCTCGTTCCGTGGGAGTGGCGTCACCGCCTCACTGCTCGGTGGCACGCGATTGTCGCACGCAGCCGCCGCCGCCGCCGTCACCGAGGCAGCAGCAGCTTGTGACCCGCTGGTCGAGGACGGGGTCGCCCGGCTGCCGGCGCCCTCCCCTTCGTACGGCGGAATGTTGCGGGTGAGTGTCTCGTTGTCGAAGATCAGTCGCAGCCGCTTCAGGGGCAGCCCGACGCCGCCGTTCCCACCCACACCGGACGACACTGCCGGACTGGCGCCGTACATGGTGGTGGTGGTGGCGCTCCTCTCCGCACCGGGAGCGGGCGCAGCAGCGGCCGTGGCCGGCGGTAGGGCCCAGCGTAGGTTCAACCGATGCAAGTCGTACCAGTCGTGTCCAACGCCGCCGCCGGAACCAGCACCGCCACCGGTGCGCATACCACCGCTGAGTGCGGTCGGCTGCAGTATCACAGACTGATGGTTTGGATGGGAAGCGTGCGGATTGGTGGTGGTGGTGGTGGTGGTGGTGGGGTAGGGATGGGCCCGATGCTGGTACGTCACCGGTACCGGTTCCGGGGGTTCCTGCAGCAGCAGGTACGACGCAGACGGGCAGTACGAAGGATCGACCGTGCCGTTCGGGAGCGTCAGCGGCGGTGGCGGTGGCAGCAGGGTTGGCAGGGTCGGGACCGTCGGCTGAGATTTCGGCACGGACACGGCGTAACCGGCACCACCGTTTTGGTGCGGCTCGTTCGCTTCCCCGTCCGCCATCACCATGGGTAACAGGAGCGGAGGTGACGTGTCCTGCGTGGATCCTACAGTGGCGCTGTAGGAGTAATACTTCGTTTTCTCACCAGTATCATACACCTGCTGCTGCTGCTGCTGCTGCTGCTGCTGCTGTTGCTGCTGCTGTTGCTGTTGCTGCTGCTGCTGCTGTAGCCGGCGTTCACGTTTCGCCTTCTTTCGCAGCCGGCGCTCCTCCTTCGACTCCTTGTGACGCTTTTTGCGCTTCTGCGACACCAGGCTGCTGCAGCTGCTGCTGTACGACGTCAGATCCTCCTCCTCCTCATCGTCGTCCTCCTGTGCCTCTGGTTCCAGCTGGTCGCCGTTGCCGAGCGTGTCGTACGTGAGCGTCCGGCGGGTGTGGGCCGCGGCACGGTACGCGACGGCCGACCGCCGCCGATCCTCGCCCTCCTCGATCTCCTCCTCGTCCTGCTCGCGCAACCCCTCCATGCGCAGTATCTCGTACTCGCGCCGGTATGCGCCCGGGCTGCCGCCGTTGTCCGGCGCGTCGCTCAGACTGTTGCCGGACTCGATGATCTCGTCGATGACGGGACTGCGCTTCATGCGCAGCGTCAGCTTCAGGCGCCGCTCCGGCGTCCGCATCGTCGGGTCCAGCGAGGTGGAGGAGGTGGACGACAGCGAGTAGACGGAGGGCGACAGCTCGACGGTGCTGGCGGCGGGGCCGGTGGCACGGTCACGCTCGCTCGGTGGCGCCTTCGGTGGCGTGGTGGAGGAGCTGATCGCCGCGCTGCTGATCGTGCTGGTGTGGCGCGAAGCTGCGGCCTGCGCCCGCTGCCGGTACCCGCTGCCGCACTGCAGGATCTTCGACAGGATGATGTCGTCCTCGTCGTCCTCGTCGGAGACGGTCGTGCGCGGGGTGGGCTGCTGCAGCTGCTGCTGCTCCTGCCCGGTCGCACTGCACGTCGTCGTGCTGCCAACCGACGTCGACTGCCCGTCCGGCACGCTCACCTGCTCCGCATGTTTATTGCTTGAGGTGACCACCTCAACTCTGCTGCTGCTGCTGGTGGTGGTCGTCGTCGTTTCGGCGGGTTTCATGCGCAGCTTCAGCTTCAGCCGCTGCTGGTCAGCGATCGCCTGCAGGCTTTTGCGCTTCGCCGCCGACACCGGCGGAATGGACGAGGTGCAGGAGGAGGTGGACGAGGCGGACGAGCTCGAGCTGGACAGGACGATCACGCTGGGGCTGCCGTGCAGGTGGTGGTGAAGGCTGTCGACCCCCGGCAGCAGGTAGGCCGCGCTCGGCTCGGTTCTGCCGTTCTTCGACGGCTGCTGCCACATCACGTCCTCCGTCTCGTCGTCCTCGCTGCACGTGAGCGGGTCGTGCGCTGCTTCCAGTTCGTTTGGCGTGCCCTGCCTCCCGGCCTGCCTCCCTCCGCCGCCCCTGCTCGCCTTGCCCGACGACCGCGACCGCTTCGTTGGCGCGAGCTGCTTCCGGCTGCGGCTATTGCTTGTGGAACTGGTGCGCACCACCGCCGTCGGCGGCGGTACGCCCTGATTGTGCTGCAACCGCTCCAACACACCGCTCTCCTCCACCTCCCCCTCTTCGTCGTCCTCCTCCTCCTCTTCCTCCTCCTCGTCGTGAGCTGCGCCGGTCTTCGGCGGGTGCCGCTTCTGCAGTGGCTGCTTGCGGCGTCGGTTCGGGGGAATGGCGGCGGTCAGCCCCGATCCCATCGCACTGCGCTCCTCCGCGCTCATCATCATCGACCAGCGTCGCGTTAGCCGGTGCGGCGGGCTGCCATTGCCGCCGGCGCTGGTGCAGGGTATGGTTTTGGCGCTGCACGGCTGCTTGGTCGCCGGCTGCGCCGACTCTGCGCTGTCTTCCAGCAGGCGCAACATGCCGCGGGTGACACGCGGCGTGCAGACCGACGACGACGACGACGGCGACGTCGTTTCCGACGGTTCCTCCGTGTCGGCGACGGCGGGTGCCCACGGTGGCGGCACGGGCACCGGTTCCGGTGTGCCCGTCGCACCGCCGGCAAGCCGGAGCGACATCCGGCGCGTCACAATCTTACCGCTGATGCTGGTGCTGCTGTCCGGGCGCTTCGCACCGCTTGCGTTGGCAGCCGGCGTCACCTCGCCGCCCTCCGGTGTTGCGTCACGCGTCCGTTTGCGCGAAGCCGATTGCTTCCGGGGGCGTGGTTCGTCCGCGAAGGACGGGTTGGCGTTGCGCAGGGCGTAGTACCCACCACCACCACCACCACCACCACCCACGCCGTTCGCCGGAGACCCATCGTCCGGGCCGACAAGCGATTCCTCGTGGAACGAGTAGATGCTTCTGCTGCTGCTCGTGTACATGCTCGCCCGTCGCTTCCGGTGGATGCTGTCGCCCTCGCCGCCGACACCGTCGAAGTTGGTGGGTTTCGATGGGCAGGAGGAGTGCGTGATGCTGCTGCTGTTGGTGGTCGTGCTGCTGCTGCTGCCGTTGCTACTGTTGCTGCAGTCGTCGTCGATCACGATCACGTCGTCGGACGGGTCTTTCGAGCGCGCTCGGCTGCCCTTCCGACCGGCCGGTGCGACGGACGCGGCACGTCGCCGCACCCCTTCGCCGTCCTCCTCCTCCTTCTTGCGCTTGCGCCGTGCCGCCGCCCGCTTGCCCAGCGACTGGTGCGTGTGCTGCTTCCGGGCGTCCGTCGCCGACGCACTCGACAGCTCCGTGCTGGCGCTGCTGTAGCTGCTGTACCGTCGGCGCAGGTTTTTGCCATCCGCCGTTGGCGGCCCCTTGCCACTGCTGTCGCACACGTCGCCCCGCTTGCTGTCGTCTGCGGGTTTTTCCGCGCCCAGCGGCTTCCCACCACCGCCGCACGTCGACGAGCGCGTCGCACGCTTCATCTGCCGTTCGCTTTTGTCACACGCCGGGGCCGCTGTTTTTTTGCCTTCGGCAGCAGGCGGTGCAACCGCTGTCGCCGCCGCCGTCGTCGTCGTCGCTGGCCTCGGAATGGGGGGTGCTGGTACGGAAGGCGCTGGCGCGGCGGCACCACCCCCGGTGCAGTAGGGTTTCTGTTGCGCCAGCAGCATTTCCGCGTCGTACTTGGTCATGCCCTTATCGCGCAGCTCGCGCACGGTCAGCAGGCTGAGCGCGGACGGTGGCTCCTTGCCGATCGCGGTGGCCGTCACCTTCGCCCCACCGCCCAGCTCACCTACGCCACCTCCCGTCGCCCCGTTCAGCCGTTTGTTCTTCATCCGGTTCAGCCGGTTATCGGTTTCGCGCAACCGGTAGCGTACGCCACCACCGTTCGCGGCCGCACCCGGGACACCGATCACGATCCCACCACTCGCGCCACCGACGCCCACCCCGTTCGCAGCGCCGGCGCCGGCAGCGTACAAACTAGCGGCGTAGTAGCCCGGATCACCGCCGTTCCCGACACCGTTCACACTGCCCCCGTTCGCGCCCCCGGCCCCGATCGTTCCACCGTACGGCGCACCGTCTCCCGCGTATCCGAACGGGCCAGCCGTGCCCGGCAACCCGCCGGCGCCCAGCAGGGCCGCCGCACCCTCGCAGAGGCGGGCGCGGGCCGCGAACGCGCCCGTGCCGCGCCGCTCGCACGTCTCGCACTCGCAGTAGCAGTTGTTGTCGCCGAAGAAGTCCTCGCCGTAGAAGCAGGTGATCTCCTCGCCGACCTCGATGTCGCGCAGCACCTTCACGCACGCCGTGTCGCGCCCGGTCGCGACGAACTTGCAGTTCGCCCGGCAGTCGTGGTTGATGTATGCGGCCGGGCCGAGCCACAGCTGCGCGCAGTTCTTCCGGCAGCTGTACATCACGGAGAAGTCGTTCCGGCCCGGGTGCAGCAGGTCCTCCTCCTCGCGCTCGGTCAGCTCCGCGATGCACCCGACCAGACACTCGATCTTCTCGTTCTTCATCCAGCGGCGCGTCGAGCAGATCTTCGCACCCTTCTGGCCCTCGAGCGAGTAGCGATAGCAGGCCTCTATCACGAACCCGGAATGCTGGTCGAACACGCGCAGGTAGCGATAGATCTGTGGGGAGGACGAGATGGAAACACGTGTGTTAGTCACCCAGAGCCAGATCTACAAATATCGGTCTGACATCGACCCCAAATTATAGGGCCGTTTATGAAACTCCTACTCTATCTCTAACAAACCCTATAGATTAAAACAAAAATTAAATTATGTTAGATATCGTTAACAAACTTGAGGGAGTGGGACAAGGTGTATAGAATGATTTGTTATAGGTATAGGTGGTATAGGTCCTTATATCAAAAGCAAGAGAGAGAGAAAGACTTTACATGCTATTTCTCTATGGTTCTCTATTCAATTTATATCACAGGAGTTGTTCGTATCCTTTATCTTGTGCAATGGCTGCCAGAGCTTACTAACGAATGTACACGAAACCCCTCATGAACAGCCGGGTGTTTTGCTTACGTGTGCCTCCAACCGCTTCAGCGCCAGCTTGTTTTTGTTCAGCACGGACCGGGGCATCCAGCTGCCGTTGATGAGCTGCTGGTAGCACTTTCCGTAGTTCTGCGTCCGGATGAACTCCTCGATGATGTTCTTGATCTCGTCCTTGTTCGCCTTCAGCGGCCGATACTTGAGGCTCATCTTGTGCGTCTGGAAGCCGAGTATCGTGTCGAGGACGAGACCGGTGGCGAGATCATCATTGTCGGACAGCTCCTTCGGCGTCATGCCCGTGCCGGGGCTGGCGACCTGGGCCAGCTTGTGCAACTGGTTGCTGCTCCGTGCCTGTTGCTGCTGCTGCTGCTGCTGATGCTGCTGCTGCTGATGCCCGGCACTGCCCGATGCATGGCCGGACGATGCGACTACCATCCTACCGCCGCTGCTGGTGCTCGTGCCGTCGTCACACGACGACGCGTCGATCCGCGTTCCTCCTCCACCGCCCGCCGGTGGTATCGCGTGGGACGATGGTGCTGCTGCCGCCGGTGCTACGCACCCCGATGCCAACTGTACTGTTGCCGCTCCTGCCGCTCCTGCTGCTGCTGCTGCCGCCGCTGCTGCTGCTGGTGATGCTTCGGACGATGGTGACGACGACGACGACGACGATGGTTTCGTCTTCGTGTCTGCTCCAGCGTGCTGCCGCTGCCGCCTGCGTGCGCTGGACGCCGACAACGACCCCGGCCCGGTTGTACTCGCGGCGCGGCCGCCCTTTCTCCCCGTTCGCTTACTGCCCCCACCGTCGTCGGCTTCTTCTACGGCAGCCGCCACCACTTCCACCGGGTCTAACACGGCACGGTCAACCCCGTTTGCAGGATGCAGCAGGCGAGCGAGCGCGGGGCCCGGGAGTGCCTTCGAGGTCGGTGTCTGATTGCTGCCGAGTGAACCGTAACCGTGCCCCTTCCGGCAAGCGATAGCCAGAGGAAGACGCGAACGGTGCTGTGCGGTGTTGCCGAGGGTGGTGTGAGCGGGTGAGGGTGAGGGGCTGGAAGCAAAAAGCTGCTGTTTCTATGATAACGCTCTTCGATGCATGCGAACTACAGCCGTCCTATCCGCAGTCTAAAATGGAGAAGACAAAGAAACGGAGCAAAAAGGATACCGGATTAGTAAAGGCAAGAGAAAGGCGGCTGCGGCAATGTAACGCAACCTCGCTGCTAATTGTTTATCGATGGTTGGATTGATTTTCTTCCCTTCTGCGTAGACGCCAACTCTTGCATATAAAGACAACCTAACGACTGGAACGACGCTTGCAGTCATTGCCGTTTTTAGCTCATACAACAGCGCAAACTGTTGCGATGCATTTCCAACGCCAAAGGGGCTGCACTCTGGGCCGTCCATTCACGCAACCCAAAAGCAAACCAGTTTGCAGGCGAAGGGGAATTTTATTGCCCATCAATTTCTTCACCCGATTCTCACTTAGACGCGAGAAAAGCGATTCGTACGAACTGCGCGGGGAACTCATAACTTCATCGACCTGCAGAGGAGCTCGTCTTGGGGCGGTACGATACTCGTAATATAGGTTTCCATTGGTGCCACCATCAAATCAAGCCATTCTATCCCCGCAACGAAAACGCACAACGAAGAAGCAGTTTTCCGCTTACACGGGTGGACTCAAACTTCCAAAGGAACAGGAGCAGAGGCGAGAAAGCATTTTTCGAGACAGCATCCAATGAGCTCATGCAGACCGGAGCAGACCGGGGCCTGCCTGTCTGGAGACGACGATAGTAACCCTTTAATTCTTTATCGATTTATCTTATCCCACGTTGAACTATAGTTTGAGCGCTCTCGAACACACGCGAAACTCACTCTCTCTCTCTTTCTCTCTTCTTTTTTAAGATTTATCTCATTCAACAGTACAAAACGACCAGACGGTCATTTTAATGAGTTTTTCTTATTTATGTGTAAATAATTTATAACAAAAATTTCGAGATCCTCTTCTCTTCTCCCTCTATCTCGCTCACTACGTTTTCATTTGTATTTCCATTGCTATCTCATTGCCTGTGAACACAGCACTCGCTGCAGTATTCGATGTCGGCTGGTAAACGCATGAAACCCGAGCTCGTACCGAGGCTTGGGTTGCTTCAGCCAACAAGCACTCATACATTAGTGGAATTTGTGTGTATGAGTGCTTACGAATGTTGACTTCATGTAGCTCCAGAACGAACGTCTTCCGTCGCATCGTAAAAGGAAGAGTTTGTAGCTATTAATTTCGACCAGCAACAACAAAACCATATCTCGTCTGTTCCCTTTGTGCTCCCGCTGAGCAAATGTTGCATATCTTTGCGTCTTTAAGTTTGCATGTCTACTTGTGTGTTTGTGCACATGTGATGCTTTATGTACAAGAGTCCGACTCGTCTATTCTTCCAACCTCCCACACCCCACACGGCCAAGCTATCAGAAGCAGCTCTTTGTTATGCGACGAAAGCCTGGTGAACCTGCAACTGCAACTGCTCCCCCGTCACTCATACACGATAGCGAGAGAGAGAGAGAAATCGTTCCGCCGTCTGGTCTAGGTGGTGGGTGGGGGGACGCTTTCTTCTAGATCTTTGAAACGGTTTGGATCGCCTCACCGCACTGCCCGCCCCCACCTCAAACCCGAACACATGCGATGGGCACAGATGGGCCCGCAGCGAGATTCATTCTTTCCCCCCTCCGAGAGCTGCATCAGACCGCAATCACGGCAACACACACGCGGAGGGTTGCAGGAGGAAATGGAATTTGAAACCCCCATTTTGATGATCGAACACCCAGCACAAACCAGCATATGCAAAACACATTGCGCTTCGCCGCAGAATCGATTCGGGCAGGAGCTGTCGATCGTCGACGAGCGCGTTGATTGGCTGCAGCGGGCACTGTTTTAGAATTTCGATTTGATTTGCAGATTGATGGAGCGTTCGCCTGATGCTGCTGATGCTGCTGATGCTGCTGCTGTTGAACTGCTTTATAGAGACTTTGAGCCTGCGAGCTCTTCTTTATGCTTTATTGCCTCAACAACCGTACAACACTCTGACTCGCCCATTTCTGACCTTCCTCGACTTCATCGTACACCCGGGTGGGATGCGATCTGGAGTATCGATCCTGCAGCCGCCTTTTCGCGAGTGGAAGATTAACTTGTGGCTTCGTTCATCTATGCTTTCGACGAACCATGATGCAAAGACATTCTTGGGACGGTGCTCGGCGCTTGCTCGGTGCTCATCGGGCTTAAAAAACCGACCAGCAGAGGTTTTTGGAAGTTAGAAAATTGCAAGCCGCCATTATCCGTTTCCTCTACCCCGTGGATGCATCCCCGGGAGAAGAAGAGACGAACAATGGGTAACCGAAAAAAAACTGTGAGTACCCCAGAAGGAGAGAAAGGTAGA
The DNA here is from genome assembly GCA_000349145.1 of Anopheles dirus. NCBI lineage: Eukaryota > Metazoa > Arthropoda > Insecta > Diptera > Culicidae > Anopheles > Anopheles dirus. The sequence continues at coordinate 3,229,733 of KB672491.1, read as the reverse complement.
GAAAAAGAGAGATAGAGAGAGAGAGAGAGAAACTTCATTATGAAATTTCTACTAAAGCACTTCATTCACCAAGTCCATCGAAATAATAGAAGGAGAGAGTGAGAGAGCAGGCGGGTTTGGTATTGTTTGTACTTTCTCTCTCCTTCTTTCTCTCTATCTCTTTCGCACGCTCATTCTCATGACGCCTTTCTCACTCAGCCAGGCGATTGATCTTTACTCACTGGCACTCGCTATAGCTTGTGGTTATGTGTGAGTGGCACGGGACAGCGAAACTGAAGAAAAGTGGATGCAATGAATCGTACAGGCGCGCGCGCGTGTGTTTGTGGTCGTGTGTGTGTGCATGTGTGAGTGCGATTGAGACGTCGATTTACTTCGCAGACGAGAACCGTACTTCTTCGTTTCGATCGTTTTCGTTGTGGGCTTCTTTTGTTTTGCATGGACGGTTGATTGATTTGCTGATTGGCAGCGTTTTAATTGGTTGATTGACTGCATACACACACACACACACACACAAACACACATATACAAACGCACGCACGCATTTACACTCACCAGGGCACTTATACCGATGTGCGCGACCGTTGCCGGTGATGAGACGGGTGCGCAAAAGGCGGTGGAGAACGCGAGAACGAGAGTATTCCCCGAAAAAGGTCCCCTGGCCCGCTGCTAGTTTCACCACCGTTGGGGCGCTACTCTGCTTTTTGTTTCTGGTACATCACTAACACCACTACCGCCACCAAACACTGTTTCTTCCGTGTTACTATTGCTTCGAATTTACACCTGTCATCAACGTCCATTGAGAGCGTTAACAATTACACCGTACATTGCTAACCATAAACACACACACACATACCCAGTCAGCTACAGACACATACGCTTACACATACACAGGGCTGCAAAGTATTGGATTGTTAATACTTAAAATTGCTCTGGCTTGCAAAATCTGGCTCTACCTCGCAAGCTTACAACACACGCACACACACATACATCTATATATCTACGCACACAGCAACACACACACACACGCACGCACGCACACTCTCTCAGTGGCAAATTTAGAACATCACTGTGCAGAAATCGATAAACCGTCGCCGACAGACAGCCCCCGACACTGTCGAGTTCGAACTGTCAAAACCGAATGCGGCTGACGAACGCGTACAGGGCTTGCTGGGTGAGTGTGAGCAGGCGAGCGAGCGAGCGAGAGAGCGCGTGTTTGCGAGTGAGCGAGAGCGAAGCTCGTGAGAAGATGCCTTTTTCAGCAAGCGAAGCGACCTGAGGCGAACGGGCAGGATTTGGTTTCGTTCGTCCGCGAACGGGGTACGGAACCGAAACGCTGGAGAGAAAAAGAAGGGGCAGCGCGCAAGGGAAACCTAAAGAAAAGGAAAATATCGTGTATCACCTCTGTTGGCTTTTTTCGCCGCTGTCTTCTCTGCTATCTGGAGCGCTGGTTGCGTGTGTGCTGCTGATTGAGTAATACAATCACAGCGGTTGGGAGGAATAAGAAAAGTCACACACGGGCACACAAATACACGCACACCTACTCCCCAAATGCGTTGCTCCAAAACTGAAGCACGCAGAGAGGCAAAGAAAAGCCCTGTATGTGTGTACACCCCCGCCGCCGTTCGGGGAACGAAAAGGTCTCACATTTTCCGGACGACGGACAGCCGTGCTTGTTGGCCGCAAAGCCCTACTGCAAGATGGTCTCAGCAGCTAGAGACACACACACACACACGCACATACGCGCACGCACGTTCAACTCCTTTTTCGCACATGTCGAAATGAAGTAGGAATGGATAAGGGCGGCTGTTTGCAGGCGGTGCCTCTGCTGCACGCAGTGAGATGGCGGCTGAACTCACGCGTGAGATGGGAGGCACACGCACACACAATAATGTATGAACGAGAGAGAGAGGGTTAGGATGGTTCTCTGTTACCGCTGTTTGCCCCCTTCACGTCACCTAACCGAGGATTTTTGGCCAACACAGCGCGTTGATGAATCGATTTTAAGGTTAAGTGTGAACGACCATCGATTGTGATTTTCATCTGTCTCTTTCTCTCTCTCTCTCTATCTCTTATCAAATCAGCTTGCACACACCCACACACAGGTAGAAAATATGCCAACGAAATAAAAATCCTCCCAAACGAATGCTGAGCTATTCTTCTCACTAACCGTGTGAGAACGGAACGCATGAGGCATTCCCAGCATCTCGTTCTCACTCACGCTCACACTTTGCAGGGGTTTTCTTCCCTTTGTTGTGGGGCTGCAAATGTGACTGATTGTTTCCGTGACATCCACGGGCGTCTGGGGGAAAGAGGAGAAAAGGTGCACATGCTACCTTTTACCGTCTCACAACCCAGAACGACGGAAAGATCCCATGCCTGCAACATATTTCGCTGCAGTTGCTGGCGATGAAAAGGAAGAAGCGAGATTCCTGTCCTGCTCGCTACCACGGCTCATGCCACCCCGAAATATGGTCCGCTCTCACTCTTATTTCACCGCTGATGCTGCTGCTGCTGCTGCACTCAGCACATTGCAATTGGCCCAGACCTTTTCGAGACAGACACCAGCTTGATTTGCTTGTGTGCGTGTGTGCTCGTGCGCCGCAGCAAGAGCGAGAGGGAACGGTCGCTTTTTGGGACCCTGCACCAGCGCGGAAGAATGTGCCTTACTTCCAGGCGGTGTTTCGTTTCGTTTTACCTTGAACGTTGCAATTGCACACGAACCGGACGGCATCAACCGTGTCGGCCGACGTTCAGCGAGCAGGCATGGGCGACTCGCTGCTTTACTTTCGCTTATCTGGCCCTTTCCAGCGCCGTAGCTCTTCGCTTGTTTTTCCTGTCACTCTTCGCTGGCCTCTTCCGCGACCACGCACTGTGCTGCAGCACTGCTGCTGTTGCTGCTGCTGCTGCTGCTGGTAATACTACCGCCGAGGCCCCCGTGCAGCTCGCCGGGTGCACACACACTAACGCAGCGAAGGGAAAGATAAGCACACTGCCCTCTGCAGGCTGGCTGGCTGGCTGGCTGGCTGGCTGCTGCTGCCAGTGCGCCGTAGCATTTTTCTTCTCACTACCTGCTCACTGCCTGCTCCCACCCAACCTGGTCTTCACACGCACACCACCACCATTAAGAGAGTCGGGTTATCTCTTTCCTTCTTGCAAACAGTCTCACGGTCTGGGTCTCTCTCTCTCTTTCTCTCTCTCTCTCTCTCTCTCTCTCTCTCTCTCTCTCTCTCTCTCTCTCTCTCTTTCTTTCTGTCTCTACGCACACACCACACTCAGCTCCTGTTTTATCACCCCTTTCCACGTATTCCACACAGCAAGAAAAGCTTTTGTTTCGGAAGCTATTCCGGGAAAATTATACCTCAAAACAGAAAAGGGCTGTTAAGCATACATTAATCAGTGTGTGTGTGTGAGTATTGCTGTGCCCATGTAGCTTAGCAATTAAAAAATGCGTACCTTTTCAATACAAAAAATCCTGTTTCTCTTTACCCACGAAACCCCTGCCCCTCGAACATTGAGTGATGCGTCTGCTCACCAACACATCAAGCCACACACACACACATACACAAACACGTACATGGCTTTGCAACATGGCTGCGCCCGTCTGATTTAAGGTAAGGCAATATAAATCGCTTCGCACGCACATACTCGCACACACACATACGCCCATGCGTATGAATTGTGCTCGCTACGCATTCCCTACCACACAGCACAGCCACACCAAACAAACGTTCGCCATCTTGGCTTTTTTGCTGCTGCTGCTGCTTCTGCTATTGCTGCTGCTGCTCGCCCTGCGTGCACCGTGCAGGGGGAGAATTTGCAAATACTTACGGATTGCTCATCGGCGCTCGTCAGATTCATCGCATGTTCGCACATTCACACCGCGGTTAGGCCAAAAATGGATGGACTGGCTTCGTCGTGGCTGCCGCTGACTTTCCTGTTACTTCTGCCGTTGCCTGCAACTGTCGCTAGTTGTTGCGGGCCCGTCCGCTCATTGCGCTCCGCTCGATCGCCCTTTATTCCGTGCGTGCGTTTACTCAGGGCACACCGTCGTACCCGAGGCCAAATGATTGTTCTAAGGGCGTAATGCGCTTGGGCCTGCTGCTTGCGAAAGACGAAAATACGGGTTCTTCCGTCCACTACCACCACGAACTGCCGACTGGGTGTGTGTGGGTCCACTACCACCACTGACTTGGAAGCGGAGCAAATGACGTTTGTGTTTTTTTTTTTTTTTTTGCTTCTTCCGTGTGGAAGAAGCGTAAATCGGGCACATCGCTGGCACTCAGCGGATAAAAGCATTCTGTCTCTTTTACGCAAATTACCTCATATGTGCCTTACACCTGCTTTAGCACTGGTTCGGGTGCGCCTTCGGCTTTCGGCGTGATTGGGAGGCGACAGACGAGGCGCACACGACTCGTACGAGTATTGGGAACGAAAACCACTGTTCCAGGACGGTTCCTCCATTTCGAGGCGGGACCAAATACGAAATTTATTTTTAATTGATGAACCAATTAATCATTAACCAATCGATAGTTAAAAATAAATTAAAATAACATCATTGCAGTGAAGCGAACCTATTAAAAAAATGATATGCAAAAGACAAAATTTTCAATGTCAATGCATGGATTCATAATAGGTGAACAATTCATAGGGCATCTAATTATATCACAAATAGTTTGCCAATGAGTATTAAAAGTGATTGTAGTACTAATGGAAGATAACGATAGATGAGACTGTTTAAAATAATAAAATTGACAAAATAATGAAATAATCAAATAATCAAATTACTAGAGTAAACATAAAAGCTTCCGTCAACGCTTTTAAAGATTATTGGTTTATGATCCAACCAAAATTACGTTCGTTCGTGTACAGCGTGTGTGTTGCGCCGCAGAAAAACTAGCCGAACATGGGCCGAACCTCATTGGCGAGTGAGACACGACGTTCCTTCGTTTGGACTTCCACGTCAGGTAGGTCAGGTGCCATCCCGAAGGTCTACCTCTATACAAGCGTAACAGGGTAAACATATCGTACCCGCATCCTCTGCACGCTTCACTCCTACGAGATGAAAGCTAGGCACTCTGAGCGTACCAATTATTTTGTGAACAAAAAACCCTCAAAAATATCTCATCAATAAACATCTCTCACGTGAACGCTCTTCGGGTTTTCTCATGGCTTCGTATCCGTGACAGCCGACAACACCGGACGGACGTCCACGTACTTCGTTTTGTATGACTTCGGGTTTTTGGACCTACGTGTATCCTCGGCCATTCAGGTGTCGCGGCCCTGGACAGTGTTTGGATGCTGGGCTCCAGTGTATCGACATCTCCTTCGAAATTACAGGATTCCATTATTCTTTTAGGATGGAAAAAATAAGGTAAATTGCTGAAATGATGCAGAAGTCCGATCAATTTTCTGGTTCTTCACCACAAGTGATCTACAAAAAATCCCAAAAGGAAAATCTTAAAACCAGAACGATGATATCCTGCAGCGGTACAAAACAAACCCCATTTGCGTGGTAAGTATCAAACCTTTCAACTTCCCCTCTGCAAGCTAGATGCTTATGAGGAGAATTGATCCATTTACCATAATCGAATCCAATAGATGCTCTCCCAATCGTTTCGAAAAAAGAATCAGCTCTTATCAAAACGATCCGGTCAAGACTCGGATTGATTCCGTCGAGGCCCATTGTGCAGGCCTTCTCTTGCCTCTCGCTCGCGCACATTCGCGGTCTGGCAACGATGGAGGCTGGATGTGCCGCGTTCGAAAACGCATCCACCCTTCGTGCTTTCGAACAACGCTCGGCCATCTTCGGATCACTATCGGGCGCTGCGAAGGGGACCGTGTCAGATTTGACAGTTGTTGACGGTCTTCTTCCCCTTCTTGTTGGCACAGTTACAAAAAGTAAGAAAAGGAGGTCGTGTTTGTGTGCCGCTGCTGCTACTGCTGCTACTGCTGCTGCTGCTGGAGAGCTTCCAACAGTTCCCAAACGTTCGTGCTTTTGCTTTGCGTTTTTTTTGGGTTCCCTCCCTCCCCCCACGGATCTGGTCCAACTCGATCCACCGGTAGGATCGGAACAGCGGATCGGATCCTGCGGCACGCATATGTGGCACGGTGAGGGGCAGGGCCGGTGCATACGGACGTGCCGTTGGTGACGACGGAGAAAGTAACTACCTACGTGGCGAACGCGCGCGCGCGCTCGATTGAGTGTGTGTGTGTTTGCCGGCGGTGCCGGGCACAATAGGGGGCGATTGTTTCGGGTCGTCGTGGCGACGGGAGCAGCACCTGACACGTAGGCAGCAGGGATGCGTGTGACGAACATACGGAGCGGCCGGATCGTGCGCATCGCGGTCGGCGTGACGATCGTGGTCGCGGTACTGTACATGCTGGCGAGCTGGTCCGGCGTCGATCAGCGCACGGTGCAGGATGCGTATAACGCGCGGTTCGCGGCGCGACGCGGAGACGGCGGCGAGGGAGGCGGCGGGCCCGGCCTGGCGGAACCGGTAGACAGGAGCCACCCGAAGGAGGTGCCGGTGCTGGTGGAGGGACACGGGAACTTCGAGCCGGCGGACAAACCGGCCCCGGACGGCCCCGGCGAGGGCGGCAAGGCGTACGTGCTGCCGGAGGACAAGCAAAACCGGGCGACGGACGCGGAGATGGAGTACGGCATGAACATCGTCGTGTCGGACGCGATCTCGCTCGACCGCACGATCAAGGACACGCGGCTGGAGGAGTGCCGCCACTGGGACTACCCGTACGAGCTGCCGCGGACGAGCGTGATCATCGTGTTCCACAACGAGGGCTTCAGCGTGCTGATGCGCACGGTCCACTCGGTGCTGAACCGGTCGCCGAAGCACCTGCTGCACGAGATCATCCTCGTCGACGACTACTCGGACAAGGCGGACCTGCGCGAGAAGCTCGAGCGCTACATCGAGCGGTTCGGTGGCATGGTGCGGCTGATCCGGAACAGCGAGCGCGAGGGCCTGATCCGGACGCGGTCGCGCGGCGCGAAGGAGGCGACCGGCGAGGTGATCGTCTACCTCGACGCGCACTGCGAGGTCAACACGAACTGGCTGCCGCCGCTGCTCGCCCCGATCCACCGCGACCGGACCGTCATGACCGTGCCGATCATCGACGGCATCGACCACAAGACGTTCGAGTACCGGCCGGTGTACGCGGACGGGCACCACTACCGGGGCATCTTCGAGTGGGGCATGCTGTACAAGGAGAACGAGGTGCCGCGCCGGGAGCAGAAGCGCCGGAAGCACGACAGCGAGCCGTACCGGAGCCCGACGCACGCCGGCGGCCTGTTCGCCATCAACCGGCGGTTCTTTCTCGAGCTCGGCGCGTACGACTCCGGCCTGCTCGTCTGGGGCGGGGAGAACTTCGAGCTGAGCTTCAAGATCTGGCAGTGCGGCGGCAGCATCGAGTGGGTGCCGTGCTCGCGCGTCGGCCACGTCTACCGCGGCTTCATGCCGTACAACTTCGGCAAGCTGGCGAGCAAGAAGAAGGGCCCGCTGATCACGATCAACTACAAGCGCGTGATCGAGACGTGGTTCGACGGGCCGTACAAGGAGTACTTCTACACGCGCGAACCGCTCGCCCGCTACCTCGACATGGGCGACATCAGCGAGCAGCTGGCGCTGAAGGAGCGCCTGCAGTGCAAGAGCTTCCAGTGGTACATGGACAACGTCGCGTACGACGTGCTGGACAAGTACCCGATGCTGCCGGCGAACGTGAAGTGGGGCGAGCTGCAGAACGTCGGGCGGGAGAAGTGCGTGGACGCGCTCGGGCGGCAGCCGCCGGCTGCGATCGGGCTGCAGCCGTGCCACGGCCAGGGCCACAACCAGCTGATCCGGCTGAACGGGGCCGGCCAGCTCGGGGTCGGCGAGCGCTGCATCGAGGCGTACAACGCGGAGATCAAGCTCGCGTTCTGCCGGCTCGGCACGGTCGACGGCCCGTGGCAGTACGACGAGCAGTCCGGCACGCTGCTGCACCGGACGCACAAGAAGTGCATGGGCTACCAGCCGCAGACCCGCCAGCTCGCGCTCATGCCGTGCGACATCAACAACGCGTACCAGTCGTGGAAGTTCCAGGAGATCCAGCCGCACTGGTAACGCGACCACCAACAGCACACCACCAATCAACCAGCGCAACAATCATAAATTGCGAAGAAGAGACAGAGAGAGAGAGAGAGAGAGAGAGAGGAAAGGGGGGGCGTACCTTTCGGCGCTGTTTGTTTCCCCGTTCAAAACCTGGCCAAGGCAAACGCTTCCAGACGCGGATCCCCATCAAAATTTGCTCACCAAATCAACTCTCCAAATCCCTCCGCGGGTGTGCAAGGCTCGAAGTGAGCGTGTCCGTGTGCGGGTTTCGGCCAGATCCTTCCCCGGCTCCCCCGGTAATAGTGAGAATAACATAGTAAACGAACGAATAAAAAGAAAACAATGAGTGATACTACTTGACTAGAAGCGAGACCATCTCGGGCGGGCGGTAGGCGCAGGGAAGGGTGACAAGGAAGCAAAGCTGGCGAGAAAAAAAACTGTATTCCATTAACGAAAAAAGGGAGGGGGGGGGGGAACGTACGTTTATATATTTGAATCGATTGCGTTGCGGAAGTGGACGGTGTATGCGAATCTGTTTTGGTAACACGTCCTGAGCACAACATCACGAAACTGGTGTGGTAGGACAAATACTTACGATTAAACGGGGCAGCTGAGTGAGCTCTACAGTATTCCAGAGCAAATCTGTCTGTTAGTGTGAGTGTGTATGCGAGAGAGAGAAAGAGAGAGGACGAATGACTTAATCTGAATATTGTTGCTGGTTTAGGAAACGTGTAGAAGATTAGGGAATATGCGAGCTTCACCATTCCAGCTAGGAACACACCTGCCAACGGAGCGGGAGCGCGCTCCTGACATTCCCGATTCGATTTACCCTCGAAAACGCGCGCACCTGTCAGCTATCAAAGTGATCGGGTTGGGTGGGATCAAAGCGCCGGATCCGGCTCCGGGATGATAAGGATGCGTGATGAGATAGCAAACAGAAAAAAAAGAACGCAATAAACCGCAATGCAATATAGACCGTAATAGCCGGCGAGAGGTGGAGCGTGGTTTACGTCACGACGTCCGAACATAATATCGACACAATCAACGCCTTTGTAAAGCCTTTTCTTCCGGCTATCCTCCCGCGTACGGAGGAACCGGGCCTGGTTAAGGTTTCAACAACCTGTGGAGTGTTGACGACACAAAACCGGATGTTGTCACAGTTTTGTTTGGAACGCTTCAAGAACGAGCAGCGGTTTATTGTGCGCTCATGAAATGCATACAAAGCAGCAAAAGCCGCTGAATCGACACCTTACATCGCTCGCTCTGCGACTACTACCCGGAAGACGGGTGGAAACAGAGCTTGTTTACCTTGGATCGCTGGTCGAATCGGATTAGACGAGGAATGCGTCCCGTTTAACTCGTTTATTCGGTCTGTCGCGCTATACGGGAACGAGAAATGGACCTTCTTGGAGCTCCATACAGCACCGGAAGCCCCACGAACGAAGGTACTTCATGTACAGCTCATTTCGGACAAGCGTCAGGAGAATGCTGTACGTATTCACCAGATTTCCTCGCGAACGGTTTGCTCGACCGTGGCTATATTTCCTTACATTTACACAGGTGGACGTACATACGTGCTACTTTCTTCATAAATATCTAAAATAGTTTCCTTTCCTTCCTTTACTAGTATCGCTTTTTGGTCCGTTTCTTGTCGTGTGTTTTTTTTTTAACGTATATGTGTTTTGCTTAGGATTACTCTCTTGCGAGACGTGTGTGCCGAACGGGGACGTTCTATATAAGAAGTAGCTAGACTGGTCGAGAAGGAATAGGTTCGAAAACGGGATTGCAGCAATGCAAAGGGGAGGTTGCATAGTGAGAGTAGAAAGAAAGCGGCGCCTACACGTTCGTCGGCGCGTCCATCGCGCACACGATCGTCTTCATGACGGCGGCCGCCGCGAGCGAGGCGTAGTTCTGCCACTTGCGCGACGTCGTGCCGTCCTTGTAGTCGGCGATGCCCTTCACCAGGATGAAGCTGTCGCGGCAGTTGCCAACCACGCTGTCGAGCACCGAGTTCATCTCGCTGTCGGTCGCGAGCAGCTGGTACGCCTGGGCGTACTCGGTGCGGGCGCTGTCCGAGCGCACCAGCTCGTACCCGGACCCGATCGGGCCGGCGTGCAGGCGCGTCTGGGGCGGCGCCGGCCCCCCGTTCGCGTCCGTGTCGTCCGCCCCGTCGCCGGCCAGCGCGATCGGGTGCGCCACCTCGATCACGTTCTTGTTGCCGATGTTCATGTACAGCTTGTCGGTGTTCGGGGCGGGCCGGGCGAAGTCGTGCTCGGCGTGGCCGCCCCGCCCGCTCAGCTGCTGCAGGCCCTCCTGCACGTACCGCAGCCACGGCTTCTTGCCGTCGTCGTTCTGCACGAGCGTCCGGGCGATCGCCTGCAGGCCGTCGTCCGCGGGGTAGTAGCGCCGCACCTCGCTCTGGCCGCTGCTGTACACGTAGCAGTACGGTTTCGCCGCTGGCTGCTGGTCGGCGGACGGGGCGGCCGGCGTCGACGCGATCACGACGTCACCGAGCCGGACGTGCCGCCGGTAGTCGGTGTAGTGCGGAATGCCGCCCGCGACGCCGACGATGAACACGTAGTCCACCTTCTGGAAGGTGCCGAGCAGGCGCGTGGTCGTGTTGCCCGCCGCCGTCATCGCTTCCCGCGTGCTGCCCACGGACGGCAGCTTCGTGCTGACGATCCGGTGCGCGCCGATGTTGCCCAGCGTGTACACGTTCGACTCGCCTGCGGGAAGGGACCGAAACAGCGGGAGGAGTTAGTGTCACGGTCGCTAGTCACAGCGCGAACCTGCCCGCCACCGAAAACACGGCTATCCCCCACGGGGGGTGCGAAACTCGACGACACAGTAAGCATCCCAACCCGATGGCTGTGGTACGAAGATGTTTTTGTTTTGGTTGGTGGCAGCGAGGTGCTGTTTGACAATCTGTGACGCTTTGTCACTGCCAAACGCTGTTAAGCTCAAACGAAGCCGTTCGTCGATGCGGGCTGCATTCTTTTGAGCTGTTTAACGAAATTTGCCCCAAAAAGTATGCAATACGCACTACCAAAACGCTCTATCTGATGGTTTTTTTTGTAAGCATTACTCGTTGGGTTGATGTTTACTGTGAAAAACGCTTTTGACAGCGAGAAGATACTACTTTTTGACAGTTAATATCCCCCTCTAAAAACCCCCCCTTCCATGTGGTGATGTAATGAACACGTGTATACAGTAATGTTAGTACCCCTCAACCAATCTGGACGCTGCGGGAACGAAAACACACGAAAGAAAACACATACATCGCAAGCAGAAGGAAAGCTCGTGCGTGATCGCAGTGTGTGACCGGATGGGTGTAAATTAAACAAACAAACACAAAACAACGTAGTACAGTGTGGTGCGCGCGACGGACGGGATGAAAACAAAGCGCGAGCGCACGCGTTGTGGCCAATTGTGGATGTGTGTGGGTGTGTGAGTGTCTTACCGAACCGATTCTTTCTTCGCCTGTGTCGCTCCGCTTCGTTAGTAGGCTTATCGGGACTAGTTCCTGGGTTATAGAACAAAACAACGAAACGGGACGAGAAAAAAAAAACAAAAACACGCGCGCACGTCCGGATTCGTCGAAGAACGTGACAAGAGAGATAGTGTTAAATTCGCATGCTAACGCAGGGGAGAAGTAAAGAAAGCCCCAAATAGCGCAAATTGGAGCTTTGTAGCTGTTAGGCAGCCTTTTAAATGGGCTCTCGAAGACACTAAGCCACTCGGCTCCAATGTGCTCCAATGAAACGGCTTTGTCGTGCAGATTGCATACCTTCCAGGAGGGTTGGGGGGACGCCTGAAAAGTACGCAATCTGCCCTTCAAAACGCCTGCTTCAACCTTTCCGGGTCGATTTGTTTACAACGCCAGTGGATATTGCCCTCCGGGGTGGGGTAATAGTCCCACTCCTAACCTAGTTCGCTTACCGACGGTGGTGTAGCGCACGAACGTTTCCTTGTTCTCCAGCATGGCATCGACCGCGAGCTTCTCGCAGTACTGCGCGGTGATGATGGCAATCGTCGGCTGCTTGTTCGAGGCGATCGTCGGCATTTGCTTGACGATTTTGATGGCCTGGTCGTCATGGTGAATGCGGGTGAACGAGTTGTACTCCATCGATTTAATCAGCCCGCGCTCCTTCAGCACCAGCATGATGGCGAGCACCTCCTCCTCCTCCCAGCCATAGTCCCTGCGTCCCGATGAGTGCGAGAGGGAGAGAGAGAGAGTTAGTTTTTGCGTATTGTTTTACTCCCAACTCATGCGATGGCGCACTTACTTCGCGAGGTCTTCCGGTGTGATGGGATTCGGGTAGGCCTGCTCGATCAGTTCCAGAATCTTCTCCGGCGTCAGCGGGACCACCTCGAACTGCTCGTCCTCGAATGATACTGTGGAGAGTGTGGACCCAAATGAGAAGAGCGTGAGAAACTGTCGCTCGGTGTGCGTTCGAGACGGTGAGCAATGTTAGGCACGGCAAAACACAGAAACGACGGATGCAAACGAACGGGCAGGCAGGATAAGAGGGTTGCGCAAGAGGGTCGGGCCGCTTCTATCAACAATCAACTATTCCTCTTCATGAAAAATCAATTGCTAACGCTACGGTAGACAACAGCGGTGTGGAGAGAAGAGAGCCACGGTAGTTATGCAGATTTATTTGATTTTATTTAAACTTTATGCAGCGGTCAACGAAGAGACATTCAACAGTCACTGACGGCGTCAGCGGGTTAACAGTTTGCAAACGGAGATCAAAAATGAATTATTCCAACAAAACAACGTGAGCAAACCGAGGAAAGAAACGAAAACACGACCAACAACGCAACCAACAACGAAAACAATCATCGAAAACCAACAAAACAAACAAAGAGTTATGTTAGGTGAGCGAAACAAAAAAAAACGAAGAACCAAACAAACGGAAACGAGAGGAACTCAAGCAAAACAGATGCGTCGCGATGCCGACGGCCATATTGCACGGCCATCTTTCATTAGTAATGCGATTAGTGCGAAACGAGAGAAAGATTTGGTTCGGTAGGGACGGTAGGAGGGGGAGGGAGGGGGACAACAGCACACATCTACGTTAGTTCGCGATTGTACATGTCGACCCAGAGGCGCTTCATTAGTGTCTCGCCGCTAACGACGGCGCTGCTACCTTCCTCCGCGTGGTCGTCCTCCGACTGGCTCCGTCGCTGGCTAATGGGGGTAACGTGGATGCTGCCGTTACCGTCGCCAATCTGGCCGAGACGGCAATCACCACCACCACCACCATCGGTGTGAGTGTTACGATCGGGGTTATTGTTCGGATCGAGTTTGTGACAGTTGCCGTAGCACACGATGACGTGCCCGGGGCGCGCTAGCGGCGGGAGGACGATGGGAAAGAGAGGAGGTTGTGAGATGTCACCAAGACGCCGAGAGGAACCCCTCCCGCGGAAGGAAGGAATTGGACGCGTAAGAAACATTGATTGTAGTTCGGTGGCGTACAGATGAAGCCCAACGGTCGTACTTACAGGGACGCGACGGTGGCGCGGACGTTTGCTCCAGTATCCGCAGCTCGATCTCGACCGCCTGTATCTCGTTGTAGCCCTTCTGGAGCAGCTTCATGATCTTCTTGATGAACCCGACGTAGTCTGCAAACGAGGAATGGGTTAGACGCTAGAAGATGTTGGGTGGGGCCACGTCCACTCGCTCACCTCGGGGGAACTCCTTCGGGCTGACGAGCTCGCGGAAGAAGTCCTGCGCGACCTGCGCCTGCACGTCCTCGGACGCGAGCCACGGCCGGAACCAGAACTTGATGCGGCGCGACTCCTGCGAGTGCTGCCCGCTGTTGGCGCTGACGAGAAACACGCGAAACTCCAGGCTGAGCTGGGCCGGTTCGCGCTGCCGGTTCGGTTGCTCTGCGCGAGGGGGAAAAGCGAGAAGTTTGGTTAGGGCGTGCGCTCCGTGCTGGGGACGACGGACTCTGGACCGACGCTTACCCTCCGCCGTCTTGTTGATGATGATGCCGCGGTGGTCACCGCCGGCCACGTGCGTCCGCTCGCCGACCGACTGGATCAGCTTGCGCTCGATCAGCAGCACCGTGGAGGTGTTCGTCTTGCCGAGCGGCGTCATCACGACCTGCTCCTCGTCCGGCGACTGCTGCGACGGTACTGGGCCGCCGCCGCTCGGTTCGCCATTGTTTTGCTTCGGCCGGTCGGGCTTGGGGGGCGGCGGTGGCGGCGGGGCCCGCTCCACCCGCTTCACCGTCGGGGACAGCATGCTGTTTTGTCTATAACCCGCTCCGGAACGCGCGGCCCCAAAAGCAGGGAGGGTCCTGAGTAGGGGTGGGGGAAGAGAAAAACCGAAAAACCGTCAGCCATTACATTCCGATCAGGGTTTTTCGTGACGCTTCCCACCAGTTTCGGTATTCCAAGCCCAAATGGGACAGCGGCAGAACGCGCGAGGTCATGATCTTGGGGGTTTCGCTTTATGTGTGCCAGTCACGCGAGGCGCAACCGTGCGGCCGGCACGCCACGGGATCCATTTCCAATTTTATTGCCCACCGAGATCGTTATCAGGCGCCCACCTCCGACCAAGTCACCGACCAAGTCCCGGCGGAACTTTGGAAAGCCGTAAATCCTGCCGACATCGCATGCTGAGCAATGTCTTCATTTTTGGCACGATAGGCTCCGCTCGTCTCGCAGAGACATCGCCACCACCATTACTACCAAGTTCTATTTCCGGTGTGTTGTTCGCGCCGAGATGTAATCGAGGTAGAAGACCCAAGACTTTAACTCACCGGGCGAGTGTGTTTGTCTGTTTTTTTTTGCGGGGTACAGTATATCGGCCCAGGCCCGCGCAAGTCATTGCCGTAAAGTACACTCTGTCGGTGGGGAGAGCGTACGAGTAAAAAACAACAGCCGACTCGCCCACGACGCGCCGGACGCGCCTGTTCGGACACTTTCTCCGACCTCAGCGCGGTGCGTGGGAGTGCCACGGATACATTTCGCTGTTTATTTTGCTTCGGCCCTAGGGACTGGGCGGAAAAACACGCGAGTAAGCAAACAGACCGCGGTGGAGGAGACAGCTTGGAAATCAATAACACGACGGCGTCGGTGTTCGTGCTGGGCATCGCAAGGGAGATATACATACACGCGGGATCAGCGCGCCTTATCAGCGACTAGCGCCATTACGTGCGGTACGTCTAGGCGATCTGACAGATCGATAATCAATTCGACAAGCCACTGGCAGGAGGCAACACCTCGTGCGTGCGGATGACTCACGACCGCTCTGGTGGCGGCCAACCCCAACTTCCATCGATCAAACTTTGCCACATCCAAGTGAAAACTACCGTCGGAACGGGCACTCTTCCTCTCTTCCAGGCAGCGGAGCGCGCTATCTGCAATGGTTCCGGTGCGACCACGAGCGCTTATCAGCTGCCGCCATGTTGGTTTCGTTCGCTGCTCTTCTATCCACACGCGCCGCTCTTTGTTTGTGGCGGTGGTAGCTGCTCGCCTCCAGAAGCCTGCATTACCGGACGGTTCGTGATGCGTCGAGCGGAATGAACAGTGCGTGATTAGGGGACAACGAACGAAACAAAAGCGGCACGAGCTGTGCATTGTTGTTTGGAATGAATTGGCACCCGTTTCCCGCCGTTTCGTATGCGGGAACTGCTTACGAAAACGAGCTGTGACGCAATGCGTGAGAATCCCGGGGGCGTCCGCAAGTCGTCTGGAGCAAGTGTATTAATCATGGCGTTGTTCCATCCCGGAATACGAACGAGTCATTACGGAGCTGTGACGTGACGTTACACAATGTGGCTAACCTCGGCACAAGATGTACCGCATCCAGCACACTTGCCATCCACAAAATGTCAAGGCACCCAACAACGTCCGCAAGTGTGCAAGAATCGACCGGAGCGGCTCCAATCAAAGCGCAACCTGTGCTCAAATTGCACCGAACCGACTCCCGAACGAGCACAATGATTCATCACGCCGGGCTGCTTACTTTGCCTGCCACGGATGACATCACCGTCCTCCACCATATCGCTAGCGAGCGTGAGTGGAGGCACAACAGCAGCAGCAGCAGCAGCAACGGAACAAAAAAGTCAGCCAACGTCACCCCTCCAATGTCACAAAACCCGCAAACTGACGCTAATAACACACACGTTCGCCTTTTTATTCTAATTTAATTTCCGAACCACCGGCGGAAGGGGTGATTGCGCCGTTGCCTCGGTGCTTTGCATTTCAATACAGCAAGGGTAGGGAGCGTTCCGACCTCGCGGACGCGATTGCCGCGACCGGGCAACCCGGACGGCCTTGCGGCCGTTCGTCGATGCCTTCACTTCCGACTCGCTGCTGCAGCGCGCTGGCTGGCGTGTTGTTATTGCGATTTCAGGGCAAGCCATGGGAGATTAGTAGCAGGAACCGGTGGAGCCTGGGCCCGCATATCCCACACTGGAGCACTGGAGCAACAGGCGCAACTGGAGGTGGAGAAGAACGCGGCCGGGGCGAGATAATGATTGATCCCGGCGAGGGTATGTGAGAGTGTGCTCAGATGATTGCCTCCCGCCGCTCCGAACGCTAAATTGGAGCGTTTACGTAAGCGCAAGAATCTGACTACGCGCGGCTGCTAATAGATGGAGCCGGTTGCGTTCTATTGTCGGCACCTCGATACGCACAGACTAAGGAGGGGTTTCTGGACGTAAACGATAGCTGATATTGAACACGATATCGCTATAGTCTCTCCGTCGGGAAGTAGCGATGGGACATCGCATCTAGGATTGAGTCAAGTTTTAGCAGTTATTCAAATTTTAGGCTAATTCCAATTCCAATATTCGAAACATCCACCTGCATCTGTAGTATTGGCTCTACCATGGGAGAAACGTTTGGCTTATACAACAGCCGTACAGCTGTATCCGCAGGGATGTCTCTCTGACAGACCTTGGAACTTCCAATTTGCAACTTCTTCTTCACCTTCCAAGACTTGCAGGTGTTCTATGCTATTGAGGTAACGTTTCTATCTACTAAAACTGACCTCCTATCAGCGTGCCTATCAATACTTCGCGAGGAACCAGTGCCAAACCCGTTTTTTCCAAGAATCTAATCATCGTCAGAATCTAATCAAACTGCCGTGCTCGATGCGCGGTATCTTCAAATATCGCACCGGATAGGACACGCGGTGAGTTTGACATTTAAGAAGACGAACGTCTCAAACAGAGGGAAGTTTTTATATGGCTTCTCGGTACGTCGGTGCTGTGCCATGCGTGTGATAGCGCGGCAGTTGATCGTTGCGCTGAGCGAGAGGGCCAGCAAGAGGGTAAGAGGCCCCGCACGGGAGCTGGTTGAAAGGTTGATTGGAAGAGGTTCTCGGGTGGAGGCCGCACTACCCGCAGCACCGAACGCTCGTACGAGCGATAACAGGCGACTTCGTGGTCTTTCTTTTTATCACACTTTCTCACCCAGAAGCGAGCTGGATGGGGGGGGATTCAAGCTTATCAGTCTTCTGGCCGACTCCACGGTGGGGTGCTGTAAATACGGGCGCTGTGTGTGCGCGTCACGTCCGCTTTCGTGAGCGTTTCAGCCGTGTTTGTATAGCCCGCCACAGCTCGTCCTTCAAAGTGGACGCTTCCTTCGCTGCGAGGAAGTCCCTCTCCCGCCACCCAAAACAAACACAAACGCTGATTGAATTGCCCTCTGCCCGAAAGTGAAGCGCAGACACACACACATACACACAGCCACACGGAAAGTGCAAGTGCCAGTGGCGAGCTAAAAATAAATCTCCGCTTGCGCGCTTGGAACGTTGGAACCGTGTTGGAAATTGGGGTCGACTGAAATTGGAGAACGGGGATCTCCCATCCCCGCGCCACTGTTTCAGCTCAGCCCCGCACAAACCCGCCGCGTTGGGTTGTTGTTTTGCTTGCGAGACTTCCAGCCGCAGACGTCGAACCTGCCCCGTCCCTAATCCGTCCCCTGCTCGATCCAGCTGCGCAACGGTCTGTCAGGACACTCGGCACTGGAAAGGACGGAGTCGGCTATCGGGCAACACTCTCCCCGGTCTAATCTGCAGCGTTTCGCGTCACAGTTGCACACACTATCGGCACCACGGCCCTGCAGCCTGCGTTCTCAGATAAGCTCGGTTTGGAACAGCAAAAAACAGCACTTGCAGACACTTACACGCGTACGCGCTGTTGTTACTTGGATCCTGCACGGCACAAGGTCACACACACACTCACTCACACGAGAACAACAACACAACAAACAGCAGAAGTTTAGTGTAGAATGGTGGAAGTCACCGAAAGGATACGCGCGCGCGCCGCTTCCAGAAATCGGTTTGTTTGTGTTCGTTTTACGCTCTTCCTTGCTTCGTTGCTCGCTTGGCTTATTGCTCCGTGGCTGACGACGACGACGCAACGCTCTCGCCGCGTACCTTTTGACAGACGCACACAACTCGACTACTGACAGCGGCGGTCGTGGCTTCGAGCAGGCGTCACGCAGCCGCACGATCACGCTCGCTCTCTCTCTCTCTCCCTCTCACGCTCGCTCGCTCGCTCGCTTGGCCGCTGTCGGGGGTTTCCCCCTTCCATTTGCGTACACGACGAACGCGTACGCGCCCGCGTAGAAGTGTGTGTGGGGTAGAGAATAGTTTATGACGGCACATAGCTGGAAGCTGGAGTATTGCGTCACCGCGTCGCAGCTCCGCCGATGACGGAAGCATAAATAAGTCGTCGGCAGACGCGGTGGGCGAAATGAGTCATGACGACAGCCGACCCGTGGCCGATTGCTCATCGCACCGGCAGATGACCTCATTCGCTGTCTGGTTGGGTTGATCTGCTCGCGGAGGGGCAGAATTCTCGGAGATTCGTACGTGTCACGCTGGACGTGATCTGCACAGGCCGGGCTGTAGAGAAGGCGTGTGCAACACGATCTCGTTGGTCTCCATCGAGAATACTCGACCGGGGATCGAATATCTGATGCGCTCTGCTTGCTTCATCGGCTTTTGCCTGCAAACTGCGAAGTACGCGAGAGCCTGCGACGGAATGATACGCTGGAGCAGACACTGACGGGGCTGATCACAGCAAGACCAAGCGGACCAGCGGTTCCTAACCGCGCGCTTGCTCAACGGTTCATCGCTACCAGGAGAGCAGGATCATCCACGCTTCAGCGGAGTCTTTCGAACGACGGCAAACTGATCGCACTTTTCAACGGCCGTCGGGTTGTGCCTCCAAGGCAGGCGTCGTTCGCAACGCCGGTTGGTCGCCGTGTGCACGGTTCACAACAGCTTCGGACAGGGTAGCGCTGCCCCGGGCGACCAGGAGCGCAGGATCATCGCATGAGCTACGAGAACCTTCGGCGGATGATGCTGGAGCGAATAGAAAACAAATAACAAGAATGGAGCAGTTTGAATCACAGCATTAACAAGCGGACCAGCGGTTCCTAAACGCACGTTTGCACAACGCGCTCTCACTGCTATCTGCAGAGCAGGATCTGCAGCAGACTGACAACCCTGCCCTGACGTTAAAACGCCGATGCACGGTTACACATTGCTCGCACTTTTCAAAGTCCGTCCATTGTCAAACACCTAGTGCCACACGTAGGGGTGCCGGGTTTTGTTCCCTGCAATCTCTGAATTCTTCAAATAAAATGCAACAACGTCCAAACGGCAGACGCTGTTCGCAACGCCGGTTTGGTCGCCGTGTGCACGGTTGCGACAGCTTCGGACCGAACAAGTTGGACAGCGCCGCCCCGAGCTACCAGGAGAGCAGGATCATCGACCGGTCAGCCCGAGCTGGAGTTGACAGCTGATGACAGGCGCACCGTGCCAATGTGCACGCTGCAGAAATATGGGCTAGTTGAAGGTGAAGGTTTTTGAAATGAACTATCTATATTTACTCCAGAATGAGCTGCAGAAGTAGTATTCGCCCGTAATAGTACCGACGGTGGGGGTATTGCACGAAGAACACAACGAATTGACAGAAATGAGTGAGGACTGCTCTTGGGCAACGGACAGTTTCTGGTCAAATTCAAATGCATTCAAGAACACACACACACACACACACACATACATTCGAATGTAAAGTACCAAAGTCTTCCTAAAGCAATATATGGCTACCGAAGAATCGAACATAAAAAGCATATCTTCTTCACGTGCCCGGTACATAACGGATAGCTGACAAACACCTACCTTTGTGGGGCAAGACATCTAGGTCCTCTTCCTTCACACGGTTCAGCCTCTACAGCATTCCGTAAGGATGACCCAAGGGCACGTACCGTCCCGATGTACTGGCATGATGTATCTCGATCTGGATCTTTGAACGAAGCACATCCCTGGATTCACAGTCAGGAGATTCTGTCTCTTCCGCGCCCGGCGCGTCGTTCTCCGAGCAACAAAAAGCAGTACGAACCGGGCTATCATATATCGTTTATTGGAAACGCCTCAATTCCTGCCCCAAACGTTCAAAGAGCTACAGCGGTAAGCACAGGATTGGGTTGACGTTTGCTGCACAGAAGTGATACCATTATTCGTTACGTCTTGTTTTGCTTTGTACGCGCGGGAATAGTTATTGCGCTAGGCTGCTGGCGGGAGGAAGAGGTGTGCTGGGCGTAACAGCGATGACTAAATGGCTGGTAATTCCGGGCTGCAAATATCGAACATCTAACACAGGGGGCAGACAGGCGAAGGTGCGTATTTTGTAATGTGTTATGTTTTCCTGCCTGTGCCTTGCCTGCTGAGTAATGTTAATAAATTAGATACCATGTGTGTGTGTGTGTGTGTATAATGCATAGTTTAAAACAAACTTCCTCGTTAATTTCCCTTTTGCCCTGTCCCTCTCTCTCTCTATCTATCTCTCATTTTCCCCTCGTTGCATTCGGCCATCACATATTCATTCACATTCTCGCACACCCACGCGTGTATTTTGAGTAATAGTCTACGAGGGCACAGTCTCCACAGTCTCGCTGGCAGAGGCGCCTCAGTCGCTGCCGGCCATCCCGCCCCGGTGCGTTCGCTGCAGTGAGTTTCATATGAGCGGCGAGCTGGTGAGCGAGGTGAGCGGCGTGCTCTGCGGCACCGGCGACTTCTTGTCCTTCTCGTCGAACTCGTCCGTCTGGTTCATCTTCAGCTCGTACAGCACCGCGTTCAGCTTATTCCACTCGTCCATGCGCGGGTTGGCGAGGTTGTCCGCGACGTCGTACACGTGGATCCGGCCCGCCTCGTCGCCGACCGTCACGTGCAGCCCGGACGGCGTCCAGGACACCCGGTTCAGGGCCGGCTGGCCGTCGACCGTGATCGAGGCGGTCGGCACCTCCGTGTCCTGGTTCAGGTTCCACAGGTCGAGCCGGCCGCTCCCGTCCACGCCGGCGAACAGCGCCGGGTGGATCGGCGACCACGCCACGTCCATCACGTAGTCCGAGTTGTCCTCGAACGAGTACAGCGGCTTGTTGTCCTTCAGGCTCCACAGCTTGATCGTCCAGTCGATCGAGGAGGTGAGGAACAGGTGGCCGAAGTCGGGCGACGACTGGTTGTGGTGCGCGGAGATGCCGCTCACCGGGCCGAGGTGCTTCTCGTACGTCTCGCCGATGCCGGACCGATTGCCGTGCCGGCTCGCCGAGTAGACGTAGCCGTCCTCGCCGCCGAGCACGAAGTTGTTCACCTCGTTGTGTGGGAACGCCATGCAGGTGACGGAGATCACCTTCGACTGGCGGTGCTGCAGCTCCATCACGTCCTGCGGCTGCGTCAGCATGTCCAGGCTCCACGAGCACAGCTTGCCGTCCGAGCTGATCGAGATGACGTTGTGGGCGTTCTGCGTGCCGACCATCGACAGACAGTACACTGGTTGCTGCCGGCAGGAACAGGACGGGATGGGAAAGAAATGACAGGGTCAGATTTTGTTGGTGATGATGCCTCCGACCTGACCGCTCTGCTAAACTTACCGTGTGTGCGTTGGCGCTGAGCGGTGTCCGCTGGATCGGGGTGCGCTTCTGTACCCGGTTGTCCCACAGCACGATCTGGCCGGAGTAGGTGCCGCCGAGGATCAGGTTCGGGTGGAACTTGGCGAAGCAGGTCGACATGACGGCGCTCTGACAGTGGAACACCTCCTCCGGCGTCTGCTTCTTGAACTTGGTGTTCCACACGACGACCACACCGTCCGGCTCGTTCGGCGTCTCGTCGTTGCTGTGGTACGAGGCGACCATCAGCTCCGGGAACTGCGTCGACCAGTCGAACGACGTCACGCACCGGTTCTTCGACCAGCGGTCGCAGTAGAACGTGCGGTTCAGCGACAGCCGGGCGTGTGACTTCTCATCGCTGGCGAACGGTACAGAGAAGAAAAGGGCTGGTAAGAGAGAGAGAACAGCAAAGGACACCCGGCGTCACCACTCACTTCATATCGTCCGCCTCGATGTCGCCGATGTAGTCAGTGTAGATGTCGACTGTTTCGGATAGGGCCCGCTCCATCACCTTGCCGGCGCGCAGAATGAACCGCTGGAAGTCTTCCGACAGTACGATCATCTGTTTCTGCTCGGCGGACAACTCTTTCACTGCGAAGGGGAGAGCGAAAAGAGGATTGTAACAACAAAAAAACGCATTGACGTCGGCGAATACTCTCACACCGCCACAACGCGTACTTACCCTCCTTCAGGTCTTCCTTCTTTTGCTCCTGGGGCGTGATGGCCGGTGCCACCTCCTTGACCGTCGGCAGACCGTGTGGCAGTATACCGGGCGGCAGCTTCGAGTGAAACCCATGGTCGATATGGGTGAGGGAGCTTTCCTCATCGTCACCTTGACCGTCCCCAAAAGTAAGCACTGTATGAGTAAAACTGTTTCTTGTCTAGTATGATCTGGGTTCGAACGCAAGGGAAACTTAGCAACTAAAGGGGGTATATATATATAGCCACAAAACTAATCATTTGAAACCACAAACATACATACACGCACTCCCAATTCACTCTATCTCTCTATCTCTCCCTCTTCATACTTTTTTCTCTTTCTCTCTCTACACACACACACACATGCCACACTCTGTGACATTCGTTATCACACAGTCGTTTGTATGTCTCTAGTAGAAGTAATAATTAGTAGTCGAAAGAGTATATTCTAGCAACCACAATCGCGTCGATAGTGATAGTGGAGCAAGATGCTTATATACATACTAACAGGTTGAACCATTAGCGCATTCGTATATTGCGGATAACTACCGCACAAATTGCGTTACATCACAATTAAGTATGGTGCTAACGTTCTCAATTGAGCTAATCAGCACTAAGGTACACAGTGTGTAGAGGAGACAAGAGTTCAAATTTAGAGGGAAATATAAAGACAGAGCAAAGAGAGAGAAAGAGAGTGAGAGACAGTGGAAGCGAGAGAGAAAGAGTGAGAGAGGGAAAGTAAAGGAGTCGATGAAGATAGATACAGAAAAAGACAATTTGCTGGATGAAAGGAGACATAGATTGTGCAAACGAAACGAGCGACGCCCTACGAAAGTGGTCCTACCGGAGGGAGAGGGGGAAGGGAGTGGAGTAGAAAAACAATGGACATTCAACACAGTAGCCCATACGCTAGTCACTACAGACACTACAAGACGTTTGAATGGATTCTTCCAGAGGCGTCCGACGTTATAACTTCCAGACGTTTGAATGGATTCTGCCGAAGGCTCAGATGCTCTACACTGGGCGTTATCCGTCCGTCACGCACCATCTCAGATGACACTCGAAAGAACATCACAGCTGCGTATGTGTGTGTATGTGGCGAGAGAAGAGCGAACCACTTCCGGTTCTTTGGCAACGGATGCAACGTAAGGTGCGGACGGTAGTGGTGGCGTTTTTGTGAATGTTATGTACACGTATGAGAGGGAGCGACTCGTTATGGGTGTGTTTGTGAGCACGCGCGCGCGTCTGTGTGTGATTAAGGTAAAAAACAATGGAAAAGCGTCCCTGCTCCTCGCAATTCGGTTCAGCAACAGTCAGCTGGTAGTAACTAACGACCTGACCGGTGTCTACTGCCGGGCAAGAGGATTGTGGAACCTAGCTGCAAAACGGCCCTGCTTAGATGACGCGTACGGGATGGGAGCGTGGGATTGTGATGCCGATAGTAGATGAGGAGGTGGTATGGTGGTAGTAGCAGTAGTAACAGCAGTAGTAACACATGAGTTATGTATGTAGGAGAATGCTTTTCCTTCAACAAACGCTTTTGCAAACTTTGACACCTCGAATACTTGGCAGACACTTTGACAGGTAGCGCTCGTGGGAGCGGAGATTCTCTCTAGCGGATAGACTACGGGGGACGGAGAAGAGGGCATGTTCACGTCTCTTTAGGAGGCTAAATTTCGGTGTACTCGACAGTCATTTTATTTCTCCACCCATTTTCGCAGGACATTTAAAAGTGTGAGAGAAAGCGAGAGAGAGAGAGAGAGAGAGAGAGAGAGAGAGAGAGAGAGAGAGAGAGAGAAAATGTGACAGAGGAGACACACAGATAGGATAGTACAGGACACAACAGATAGCAGAGACAAGTCACACACAGACACAGACGGTGACATATAGAGACAGGTGTCATTCATTTTGCCTTTGTTGGATGGGGGGAGAAAGAGAGAGAGAGAGAGAGGGAAGAAGAGAGCAGAGCGGGACAGCAACAAATACAAGTGCAGTCAAACACACACACATACATTATTAAGGAAGTGTTAAGTATTCAGCTATAGCTGCTTTGCCCCTGCGTTGTTGCATGGGCAGCAACTGATAGTAGTTGTGTTTTACTAAGTGTGGGTTAGTGTCGACTAACCACGACGCGTGGAAATGAGTTGAGGTTAGGGTGGCAAACAAATTCAATCTAAAGGACATTCCAACTACCGGAGCACAATGTTACCAGAGGTTAGTATCTTCCACTAGAGGTTAGAACGATGAATGCAAATGCGAACTATATGCTATATGTACCGGATTGGTTAAAATGGCTATGTGTATGTATGTGTGTGTATTTGTTTGATTGGTTAGTGTCCAAAGGTGTGCAATTCCGTACACTTCACAACCACGACCATCGTTTGCAGGATACATAAATTAGACGGTGGGGGACACAGGAATGGAGACACAAGAACGCGCGTGTTGAGAATAGTGCCAAAGTAGGAAATGAAAGTAGCTTCAAGAAGATAGTGAGAAGAGAGAAAGGGCAATGAAAAGAATTGAAATACTCTACGTAGAGACAGAAGAGAGAGAGAGAGAGAGAGAGATACAGAGAGAGATAGATGTACCATCTTCAAATGACAATACAAATTGGAGTAGGGAGAACGTCCACGAAGGAGATAAGCTCACCCATCGGACAAAAGTCCATTCGAATCTTACAAAAAAAAAAACGAGCAAATACATAGATACAATTGCAAATCTAGGCAACGATCTAGCTCCACATATGCGCGCATCACTCCACACACACAGCAACAGCTATGCAACAACAAAAGCAAAACTTTACAGTATCAAGGCTACATACATTTTAAAACACAAAAAAACCCTGTGCAGTATAAGAGTTGGAGACTATTTTAACCGGCGCACTCGATGTGAACACAACGGGCGCAACCACGGAACGTGAGCGAAAAAACAAAATAAAACAAAAGAGAAGCAAGGCTAAGTATGCTTCAAGGATAGGGAAAATAACGCGTTTGTGTGCAGGAGTGTTTGTTTTTATATAAAATACCATACGTAGTAGGTAAAAAAAGAGTGGGAAAATCTATTCACAACATGATAACAACATTAGAGCAACTATGTGGCTTATATAAGTGGAGAAAAGAGTCTAATGAGATAAAAAAAAACGGAAAAAGAAATTGCACATTTGCAATAGAAACAAAAGAGAGAGAGAGAACAGATTAATTTGTTTGTTATGGCAAAAACCTACCTGTAAACTCATCCTCCCACTCTAAACCGGGGTTAAGATTGTATTCATCTTGAAATGGGAAAAAAGTCTAGACTTAAACTTTGTGTGTAAACTGGAGAGAGGGTGGTGGTTTTGTTTTTTGGTTGTTTATAGGGTTTATATAAAGAAGTTGTTTGTTTTCTTTAGGTGAAAAAGAAATATAAAAATTGCTTTTCTTCTTTTTCTTCTAGTCGTTTCGCGTTTGGGTGCACAATGACGTCTGTTGGAAGTTGTTCGAGTTGTGGTGCTACATAATACAGCAGCGAACACGCGCATGCACCCATGGATTAGGGAGGGTTGTGCGATTTGTTCTTTTCGCCTCCTCAGGATGGAATTGTGCTATCCTTGTAATCAACCAATCGCACGCTCGGTTTGACACCGCGACTGTATAGCAGCAGTGTCGTGCCGTGCGCATTGCATACTTTGAAGCACAAGTGATCCCAATCAGCCTGCAAAGTATGCTATTCGCGTGGCTTGCTTTGCTGACTAACGGCTTATAAGTCTCGCGTTATTAACCCGTGCGAGAGATCAGAGAGATTTCGAGTGCAAAATGAAAACTTCTACCAAAAACAAAATCGTGATACGGAGCGAGTTAGCGAGGGAGGAAAACGGCGAAGGAAAAGAACGCAGCCACATTGTTTCGTTTGTTTTGTGTTTGCGTACTGTTACGCGAACGCTGTGGTTATGTATAATCCGTGTAGCATACCGGCACTCATCGCAAGAGAGTAATAAAAGGGCCAAAAGGAAAGCTGCGAAGATCGCAGTGTGGGGAAAATAGCTGAAAAGGCTTGAAGCTTACTTAAAATGTTTAACATTGCTGATTAAGGTTGACTGTACATCAGTTATTCAGCGCCTTAGCAGTAGTTGCATAGCGGAAAGCATACGTTGAGGCGATAAACTATCAAATCAACCTTAATGTATGCTATCCGGATAGCGTGTAACGCTGAATAGTGGCTGAATAACAGCTGGACACCCTTCTTTTTATGTAGCGAAACTCAAACGATCGTTGTTGGGTAGCTTTCCATCGGCAATATTCGTTAATAGATATAGGAAAGTATCGATACCTAGAGATGAGTTTTTTTGCGGAATGAGTACGATGGTGTGTATGTGTGTGTGTGTGCGTGTACGTAATGGAATGCTACCAACTATACAGTACAGAACATCCTTATCCAAATATACTTTCACCCGGGATTAACCTTACATGCCACAGCACTTATAACACTACGCTCTGGGGGGAAGTGGTGGTGACAGATGAGTGTGTTTGTGTGTGATTTTTAACGTTGGAATACGAGGAATGATTAATCGTAATGAAATATAGCTTTTTACGAGCTAAATTTGTCATTGAAGAGTGCTTCGAATGTCGCATAATGAGAACAAAGATCAATTGTTGGAAGACTTTTCAAAAACATAAACTGAACACGATGTCACACGTACACACTCCTCTCTACACTCCATCAACCACGGATTATAGTTCGCTGCAGCGCGCAAAACGAGGTAGCTGCGTTCTTCTCCAACACGGCGAAGAGAAGAAGGGAGATGTGGGCGGGAGGGTGAGAGTGAAAATCAATTTTCAAAGCAATTAGATCATTATTAGACCGGAGATCGCGGGGTCGGCGGCGGTGGCGGGGGCAAAATCGAAACAAAATGTTGCAAAAACTAAACTTCTAATCGCTTCTCTTCGGGGTTCCCGGTTATCGTTATTCGTTACAAAACAAACAAAGGACAAAACAGGGGTGTGGAACGTTTGCATGCAGCGTTTGGTTTGTGTTCGTCTTCTCACGCTTAATTCTACACCGCACCATGAGATGAGACAATAATTAGAAGAAGAAGGGACGGATGAAAACAGAAACGAGAAGTTGGAAGTCCGGAGAAGTAACCGGCTTTTGATAGTATCGGCTTTATTCTTAGTATTGCAACGAAAATCAAACGTAACTAATATGGATCGAGCTAGTATCGGCTTTGTGTTGCGATCAGGGTGCCGAAACAACGAGAACGAAAGTATAAAGAAACGGATACGGATACTAGGAACGAATAGTAAATCCCGAAACAAACAAACAACTATACGTAAGAAGTGATACGTGAAATAAAAAGAACATAGAGATAGTGTGTGTGTGTGAGAGAGAGAGAGAGTGAAAGAAAGTGACGAGATAAAGTGAAACAAAAGGAACAAATGGGTGGAGAAACTTAAATGTACTTTCGCGCGAGGTCGCCATTTTGAACAGAAAAGCTCTTCTCTCGAATTTGTTTGGTTATATGAAAAGGCGGCGGGGATGGGATGGGAGAAAGGTAGAGGTAAAGCAAATAACTAGGTGAATAAACAAGTAACAAAGAACGTATCTCTTACTCTCCTACAATGCTACGAAATAAAGATCTCCTTAAAGACAGAACAAAGGAAGGAAAAAGAACTAGAACATACTAACGTATAATAAGAGAAGGAGAAAATAGAACTGAAAAGTTTTCTGCTGTTTACGATCCGGCGAGGAGCCTGCTCCGGATCGGGACTGGGACGCGGGAGTAGAGGTAAGGAAGAAAATTGAAATGAAAGGAGTTCACTAGCAAGACGGGCGAGATGCAGCGTCCGGATGGAACGCGGTGGGAAGGAGGTGGTAGTTTTCAAATGAACTAGAGAGTAGTAAAAACGCATTAAATGTGATTCGGGTAGGCAATGAAGGGTGGAACGCTTGGTTACTCACCGTAGTAATCGGTTGCGTGGGCTGCTCATTGCCGTCGTCGTTGTCGTCGTCGTCGTCATCAATCGTCGAGAGGATCGTTATCATCGTTGTGAGAGGGACAGCGGGGGAGAGAAAGACGAAAATTAATTCAGCTCCGGAAGCGGTGACCTTTTTGGCAGGAATGCCATAAGAGAGCGGGCGCCGTCTAGCGCAACAAGGATGTAATATATGCTACAGAAACGTAAACAGCACAGAAGACACCGAGCTGGTACGCGGGAGGATCTGTGGTCGATCTACATTACTAAAGCTCGAGGGAAGAGGGTGGGATACATGGAATAGTGGCAATTTGTTTGCATTTTTCGCAATGTACGCATCATCGCGGTTCGCAAATGAAGGCGCTATCGCTAGTTTAAATGCCTCTGCTTGCGAACGGATACGTCAGCCCCTATTGGGGTAGAGTTTGTTCTTCTGTTGTTTGCTAAAACATAAAACAAACAAAAGATGTGAAAACTGAGCCAGAAGGAGCAGGAAGCGAACAAAAAGGAAACACAAAAACAAGAGAATAAATCAGCACATCAGCAAGATAAAGGAGGACACGACTACAAACCAAGTGTAAGCAGAGGAAGCACGCGTGAAAAGAAGTGCGCAAAATCAAAAAGAAAATGTAAAAAAAAAATCCGAAATGGTTGCTGCAACACAGCGCTCCCGTTTCCGGTATGTCTGCACAAGACAAACCGAGGCACAGAGAAAAGGCGAGCAGGGAGAGAACAGAGAGAGTTTCAGAGAGAAAAAGAGAGAGAGAGGGACGGAAGGAAAGTTCCCTAATCTAAAGGAGTTTCGGTTTCGGAACGATTAGATGCTGCGAGTAGTTGGTATACACACATCGAGCTCATGCTTTACCTTTGCGCGGTCTCCACCAATCCTCCATATAGCCTGATAGAGGTGAGGAATGGCAAGAAAAAACTGTATTTGTTATTTTATTTCAATAAGTGTTCCATAAGGGCGGGAGGAATTCCACGGCGAATAAGGTTAGGAAAAGAGGGGAAAAGGGATTCGGGTGGGCGGATTGCGTAGCTTGAGCTGCAGCGGGTTTTGCTTCTTGATTTGGATCGGTTTGAATCAGGTATGTAAGTCCCTAGCCGTACGCGAAAACATGAACACGAGAGAAAGAGGGAGAGAGAGAGAGAGAGAGAAAGAGACGTGCGGCCTCCCAGGAGCTGCTTTCTCATCCCGTTTGTATGTTTTGTACCGGGGATAGATTATGGAGCGACCGACTGCGTAGAAAAGTGGATTCTGAATACACTTACCGTCGCGCTCGTGGCCACCGGAGCTGTTCGTTTGTGTTTGCTTCGAGTAGACGACCGTCTCTTTCGGTGGAATGTTGGTCGCCTGCACCGACACCTGGCACAGATTGACCGGCTTCTTGCGATACCTGCAAGACGAAACGTTTACGTCAGGTGTGCGGGCAACATTTAGCGACGAGCACGATTGTTACGTTAGTCCGTTGATGCTCGGCTGCAGGCTCGCGTCGGGCGTATGTGTGGTGGACTGATCGGAGGTAGCCGAGTTGACCGACGACAGGGACGATAGGACCTCCGACACGGGCGCAACGCCCAGCGACGATAGCATCTCATCCAAATCCCTGCGGAGCGAAACGAACCGAAAAGGCACATTAGAACAGCGCACCTGCCCAGGGCCAGAGGCGGCCCACGGAACCGAACGACGTACTTCCGGGTGCTGGTTTCCGAGTGGCCCAGCTTGCCGGCCGCTTCCTCCAGGTCCTTCTGCTCTTTCTCCTTCCGCCGGCGGTCCTTCTCCTCGCGGAGGGCCTGCAGTTTGGCCTTCTTCCGCTCCAGCTCCGCCTTCCGGTCCATCTTTGAAAGTTTCGCGAACTGCTCTAGTTTCTCCAGCTTTCACAGCTGTAACGGATGGCGGCGAACGGCGCAACGACACCAGAAAAAAAAGACAAACGAAAGACGAGGGTGAGTGAAAAACTGTTCCGCTTCTCGCACGCGGCGGTGGTTGAGGTGGAGGCAACCAAGAAAAGAAATCAAACAACGGAAGGAAGCGAACGAAAGCACACACAGGAATATGCCGAACCGAGCTGCTATGACGTCATACTGTCGCTTGTGATTGTGTTCGCTTGATGCGCCTGGTACACTACTGGTCTGTTTCTGGTAGCCTGCGGCCCCCCAAACGGGAGGGCTGTTTTACATCTTATTACTACTGAAGCGTGCGGGGAAAATAGGAAAAACAAACGTGTGCGTGTGTGAGTGTTGTAAAAAGCTGTTAGTTTCGAGCGTTGCTTCAGCTCAGTGTTTGACTCACATTTTCTTTTCCACCACAAGAAGAAAAAAATATTATTGCGTATAAGTATGCTTTCAAGGTGAGCGAGGGGGGCAAGGGAGCGGGGGACCTATAGGAGGGTTAGACTAGAGAAGCCTCCCCGGTATTACAGTACGTTGCAGTTAGAACAGTTATTTTATCGTTTCCTTCCCGTCTTCTTCGCTTCAAAGAAGTTGTCAAAAGTGGTGGCGGTGCGACGGGCGAAGGAAGACCACGGCGAGAGCGAGACGGCGAGATGGGATGATGCAAACCTGCCACCTCAGTACGGCGGCGGCGCAGCCTCGTATGGTTTGTCTTTTTTTTGCGTAGTGGCTTTCGCTTCGATCGAGCAAACAAGACGTTTTTCTTCGGTCGCCCCCTCCCAAAGGCCAGGTGGTGTGGAGCTTATGCTGCTCCGCTGAGATGATAGAAGACACCCCGGGGCCCTGCTGCTGGTGGCCGCTTATGTTGATTGAGTCTAGTGGCACACATACGCGCACCCACACACACGTAAAGGCCCGTGATTCAGGCCATGAGGAGGCTTTCGTGCGTGGCGAGACTGGTCCTTTTTCGCTTCCTTCGGACTCGGCACAGCCCACACGCACACACGCACGCACACACGCACACACGCACAGAGGCACACCCAGGAGATGACGGAATTCTTATGTTATGGGACGAGAGACAGAAAAACGAGGTGGATTCTTGTCGGGCTTCCGGCCGCCGATTGTTAGTGACTACGGAGTGGGGTGAATTAATGCACGAAACGGGGGAGTTTGGGGGGTTATGAAAAGGGTGCGCTTCAGTACCAGCTGCTGTGAAGGGAAATTGGTCACAACTTTCTTATAGCCGCAGCAAACTTTGCACGTCCCGCACACACACGTACACTCTCACTGCAACACCAGCGCAGGGAGGAAGAATAATGACAGCCGTGCTGGGTGTACGGGTACGGCCAGGCTCGTACCGAACGGTGCGACGACGCCATGTTGGTCGATTTGACAGCCGTCAAACGAGCAACCGCTGGGGCTTGTGCTGACAGTCACGGGCGAAGGATTTTTTACTCAAAAATATGTGCATTTATGTTGATAAGAACCTAGTGTGATAATTATGCATTAGAAGAATAACATTACACATTTTATGCAACTAAAGTGCGCGGCCAGCGGGCATCACAGCCGCAGCTTGCTTGACAGCACGCAGCGTGTGAATGTTTTCTTGATCGAAGCTGCCCGGCGTTGAAGAAGGTTGAAATAGCGGTTTGAAAAATGTACCATGGAAACCGGTAGAAACAAAAGTGCCATGGAAACCGCACGTTCGGTGGTGTGTAAGTAAACAAGCGACCTGGTTGCTGTTGGTGAATAAAATGTGCACCATCCTGCAGACACTGTTGTAATAATCTCTCTTCTAAACCCAAACTTTTTAGCGATCTAAATCGGCCGGAGTATGGCGCAGCTGAAGCCGTCCACGTCGAACGAGGCGAAGTCCGACACGCTGTCGAAGTACAACCTCGACCCGGACGACGAGGAGGTGTCGATGATCGTCGGGTTCGAGGAGAGCGATGCCCGCCAGAAGCTGCACCACTTCCCGAAATGTTCGCGCTTGGTGATCAGGTGGGTTTCCGCGTGAAGGGGGTGACCCGTTGCTAAGCACACGATCTCGGCGTACCCGTAGCCCGGATCTGCAGGCGGAGCTCGGCATGGAGATCGGTACCGCCGTCAGCGCGGAGCACCCGTGGAAGGAGCTCAAGAAGGAGATACTGGAGGACCACCTGCCGGGGAAGACGAAGGTGCAGCGGCAGCTGAAGGACAAGCTGAAGGAGATGGAACCGGGCCGGCTGATCCTGGTGGGGTACCTGCCCGACCAGAGCACCGAGGAGGAGGACCTGTTCGCGGTGTTCACCGACGGGCGGGAGACGCGCGAGGCGCGGGAGCTGATCCGCCGGCTGGAGCTGCTGGAGCGGCTGTCGGCGGCGGCCGCGATGCGGAAGCGGCCGCGCCGGTGGCAGTCGCGGGGCAGCGAGCCGCACGTCGAGTGCTTCGTGCCGCACCGGCGCACGAACGTGGTGAACGTGGAGTCGCAGAGCATCTTCCCGGCGCAGCGCGGCAGCACGTACCGGTTCCGGCTGCGGCTGGTGGATGACGCGCGCGACGGCTACGTCGAGCTCGTGCCGCGCACCGCCTTCCGGACGATCGTGCGCAAGTCGGTCGACTTCGGGGTGCAGCTGCGGCCGCAGAAGGTGCACAAACACCAGCAGACCGACCCGACCTTCCCGACCAACGCCTGGTCGCAGTACCTGTACGAGATAGCCGGGAGTGAGCAGCGCACCGCGACGACGTCCACGGCGGCGACGACGACGGCGGCGGTGGCGACGGACGCTCGGCCGCCCAGCCCGGGCACGATCCGGCCCAGCGGGCACGTCGAGCAGCTGCTGCAGACGCTGGAGTTCAACCAGATCGACATGTACCGGAACGACTACCCGATCATCTCGCGCCGGAAGTCGATCGCCAAGTACGAGACGCCGGTGGTGGAGGAAACGATGTGCTTCATGGACCGGGCGACCTGTGCCGACCGGCACGTGTCCGCCATCGAGTGGCACCCGCAGCTGCCGGGCGCGTTCGTCGCGTCGTACGTCCACGACATCCCGGGCGTGCAGAAGACGCTGCCGGTGGCCGGTGCCATCGAGACCGGCCCGAAGGTGCGCCCGACGAGCCGGGAGGATCCGGTCAACCGGCTCGTGTTCGAGAAGTGCCCGGTGCTGGCGTGGCACGTCGAGGAGTCGCTCGTGCCGAAGCTGTGGTTCGATTCGCCGCGCGAGGTGACCACGCTCTCCTTCTGCCCGTACGATGCCCGCCTGCTGCTCGGTGGCCTCTCGAGCGGCCAGCTCGCGATCTGGGAGCTGACGGACGCGCAGCTCGAGCACATGGGACCCCGGGCGCCCCGGCCCGGGCCCGGAGGACAGCAGCAGCAGCAGCAGCCGCCTGCGTCGGAAGCGTACCGCAACGAGATCCGGACGCTGCTCGGGAATGCGACGCCGGCGAGCCGGCTGGCCCGCGGCCACCCGGCTAGCCCGGCCGGTGGGACGGCGGTGGGCGACGGGGCGGGCAACCCACCGACGGCACCGTGGCACGTACGCCCGGCCGTCATCAGCGCCCTCGAGCGGTCGGCACGCAAACCGATCACCGTGATCCGCTGGCTGCCACAGAACTACCACTGCGCGACGACGGGCCAGCTGCGCGCGACCAACGGCACCGACGAGCGGCCCGGCCGGTTCCTGCTGACGGCCGCCCTCGACGGCACCGTCAGCGCCTGGAACCTGGACCAGCCGGCCGGGCCGGCGACGCTGCCGGCCCACGCGCCCGACGCGAAGGACCGACCGGGGGAGCTGGAGCGGGCCGCGCCCTCCACCGACCAGCCCGGCGGGGGCCTGGCCCGGCTGAACCACGTGCTCCAGCCGACGTTCCGCGTCCGGTGCGACGTGCCGATCGTCGCGCTCGTCTTCGACGAACCGGCGGTGCCGGTCCGGCAGGCGTTCATCGCCGGCACCCTGCTCGGCGGGCTGTTCTGGGGCAGGTGGGACGGGTACGAGTTCGATCAGGGTGCGCCCGTAAACGAGGAGCCGGTGCGCGACCGGGACGCGTTCGCGGCGGTACACGACGGGCCGCTGGTCGCGATCGCGCGCAACGCGTTCGTGCCGGACGTGCTGCTGACCGCCGGCGGCAGCGTACTGGCCCTCTGGACGGCCGACTGCCGCCAGTCGCCGATCTTCTGGCGCCGGAAGCCGGTACCCGTGACCGCCTGCGTCTGGAGCCTCGACCGGCCGTCCGTCTTCTACGTCGGGCTGGCGAACGGCGACCTGGAGATATGGGACCTGCAAAGTACGGAAGTGGTTTGGTGGAGTTTTGTCGTACGCCTTTGTAGTGGAGGAGGAGTAGATGGTTCGACACTGCACGGTAGTTAGTTGCGTGAGCATCAGGAAGCTAGCCAGTAGTTTTGAAGTATCAGAAGCATTTGACATAAGGTACCACGCTATGGTCAAACATCTATTAGTTGTTGTCCCGATTTCGCGTTCTCTACGTCTTGTTTTGCTTCGACTATTGTAAGTCATATTGCACTACAGAAAAGTTGCACTGTACGACTGATCTAACCTAGAAACAGTAGCAGAACTAGCGACGCGGCTCGACTAGGGCTTGTGAACGCTTACACCGTCTCTACTTTCAACACTCCTGTGCCGGAGCCCGAAACTCGGTTTCCTAACCTGGCACCCGTTCACTTAGGGGCTGCTCTAGAATAAGTCTGATGAGACAAACGACAAGAACAAACGTATGGCGCTGTATGAAGGTGCTCTAGAAAAGTCTGTCAAACATCGACGAACTTTTGTCGTCATACAAATCGGTTTGTATTTTGACGTTGGCCCATCTTGGCATCACCAATCTTGGTAAAAAACATGTATATAGTACCTCTGCCATGCTGAACCTTGATTGTAAAAATCATTTGACGACGGATTTTGGATGCAATTGTTGTAAAAACGTGTTTATTTTGTTGTATATTCAATAACATAATTTTGTATTACTATTAATTACCTGAATGGTACGGTAAATCCTAATAAAATTGATATTTTTTGTTACCGCTGGGTGTAATTTTTGCTACCGCTGGAAGTAATTTGTGCTACCGCTGGGTGATATTTAGTTTGACAGCTTGTCTGACGAAAATTTGTTGGCCGACAAATGCTAGAGCACTCGTAAAACATGTCGTTGTCGTTGGTTTCATGAAACTTATTCTAGAGCAGCCCCTTATGCACTAGAGCTAGGACAGCTTGTTTGACAGCTCGGTACTCATTTGTTTACATTCGTTATCGTTGAGTTGTAGCACAGAAATAGTAGTGTTTGAGGGCTTGCTGAGCACTTTTCAAGACACTCGAGGTTTCTCAAGCTCGAGATGTCTTCGATTTGCTGTACTGCTGAACCGACAGGTTACTATTGCGTTGCGGAAGTGCGAGCAGCTTAGCGCGCCGTGCGCTCGAAAGTATCGCCTACTCTCTTTCGCCGTTCCACTCTCTCACCGCGGTTCTTCCCCCCGCTTCTTGCAGTACACACGTCCAGCGCGTGCGTGACACTCAACCTCGGTGCGAACATCCTCTCGATCATCACGCAGCAGCAGCACCGGCGCGGCGGCGTCCTCTGCCCCCAGCGCCACCTGGCGGTCGCCGACGGTAGCTGCAACGTGCGGCTGCTCAGCATCCCGGCCGCGTTCGCCGAGCCGCGGCCGAGCGAGCGGAAGCGCTTCCGGGCGCTGATCCGGTCGGAGCTGGCGCGCCGCCACGAGCAGGACGCGTGGGTCCAGCGCTACTACGAGCAGAACCGGGAGCAGATCGAGGCGAAGCTGCGGGCCGAGCGGGAGGCCCGCGAGCTGGCCGAGCGGCTCGAGGTGGAGAAGCAGGAGCACGACGACTTCCTGCGCCGGCAGGCGATCGAGGAGGCGAAGAAGAAGGCACTGCGGGACGCGGAGAAGCGGGTGGATCTGAGCCGGCGGCTGGAGGGCCGGTGGCGGACGCGCTACTACCGCGCCCTGATCCGCACCATGATGGCGCGCCGCCAGCTCAGCCCGGTGCTGCTGGCGAAGCAGATGCACCCGGAGCGGGAGCGGCGCCGGTACGACGTGCGCAAGCGGGCCACGATCGGGGCGAGCGTGGCGGCCGCCCCGGACGACTACCGGCGCGTGCAGGCGACGCTCGGGCCGGGCGAGCCGGCGCGCTGCGGCCCGGACCCGCCGGTGGCCACCAGCGCCACCAACGTCACCACCGGCCAGCTGCGCGAGACGGTGCGCACGCGCTTTCGGGAGGAGCTGGGCGACTACCCGCGCGTCACCTGGGAGGCGAAGGAGGTCCTGCGCAACTTCCGGCTGCCGCTCGAGCTCGACAGCGTCGTGAGCATCGTGGCGAAGGGGCGCGCCCGCCGCGAGCTGGTGCTCTCGGACGACCACGGCAACCTCGAGCACCTGCAGCAGTACCTGGCGAAGCAGACGGCGCGCGGCTCGGCGACCGGGTGCGCCGACCAGGACGGTCTCGCGAACGGGGCCGACACGGCCGCCGACCGCACCGTCACGACCGGCGGCAGCCCGGACGGGGGCCGGCGAGCGGTCGGGCTGCAGCGGGCCCGCTCAGTGACGTTTATCGACGACGTGCCGAAACCGAGCCCCGACCTGGGCGCTGGTGCCCCACAGTAGCAGGAGACAACGGTACCCGAACCGGGAACCGGCCAGCACCGCCGGCCATATCGGGATGGTCCCGTTACGCTGACATGACATGACAGCTCCCGGTCGTGGACGTGACATGGGTTTTCGGCGTAGCGGTACTCGGCCCCGGTGACGCAAGAGGAGTGTGGGGAGGTGGAGGGGGGGGGGGGTGAAAGGGAGTCCGTCGGAGAAATTAGGTAACGCCGATTGGGCGATTGGGCCCGATCGGGGTGGTATAGCGTGGGCATGCGAGAGTTCTTAGAAATACACGTATTAGCCATTCGAGCTGTTTGTCTCCCAAAGCGTACCGCCCAACTAGCTTGTTTGTTTGTTTTCTTGCGCTCCCCTCTCGACCATACCGCCCAAGATATGGTCCAAGATATTGGAACTTGTCGGCGACTGGACATTGGACCTCCACATGGACCCGACGCGGTCCGACGACCGGCGGAGCCTGGGAGCGGCATGCAGACGAGATAATTGGAGGCGATTACGAAGAAAGGATACGATGAAACCATAACACGCCTTACACAACCGAGCAACGGGCGCACCCAACACGGTCGGGTAGCTAGGCGGCGCAGAACAGGAACCAACACGCAGCAGCGACAGCGATCGGGAGATTCCAAATTCTGACGACACATCAAACAAACTGCCGGCCAGAAGTTTATCATTCGTCACCGGCACGCTAATGCACTGCCATCGCTCCCATCGGTCAATAATTTATACAAAGCCCATTACTACACAAATCGCGTGTGCTTATGGACTCGAGTTGACTCCAGCACACAAAAAAAAAACTCTAACAAAACTTGCCAAAACATGACCCAGCAGGTCGCGCCCACATTGCTGCATTCCGTTCCGTCAGCTCAAACCCCCGCGGCCGATCTTCCCCAAAACCGCGGCTGACTGTTTGCGTTGGTACAGGCTTTATACAAAGCAGCAGAAGACAAACAGAACCGCGTGTTGACAAATGGCCCGCTTACAACATTCGCGCCTCATCTCGGCCTCGGTCGGTTGCGGAGCAGAAGATCCATCCGAAGTGCGCGCCATCCACCGGCGATGGAGAAATGCACTCATCGCAGTGTGCGGCTTGCCTCACCGCAGGTGCGGATCGATTACGCCTCTTTTTTTGTTTTGTTCGTTGGGATTTCGTGTGCCCAATGTCCACTGTAAGTAAATGTCATTCAAAGTGATGGCAACTCGGTCACGCGGTTTGTTGTGCGACTCCTCGACGTTGGACGACCGTTGGACGTTGGACGATGGTTACGCCCGATCGGGTTTCCGTGCACGTGCCGATGGCATGCCGCGGCGGAAGCGAAAGTCGTCCTCGGCGACAGTGCATTCTATAGGTTGGACACGCTTTTCCATCTCCAAATCACTTCCTCCAAGCGGTCGGCATTACCTTGACGGCGTGCCAATCTGTCGGGCCAAACGCGTCGAGCAACGCGATCGAGATACCAGAACCTCGTCCAGGCCGTCCCGGCTCGGGACGCGCGTCCGAGCAAGGTTACGAACAGGAGCCGGCCCCGGCGGGAGCCTGCGGGCATGCGAGCGCAAGTTTTGCCACCTGGCCCTGGTCCCTTTCGCCCGTGCGTCGACAGGGCGTTTGCTGCAACGGCTCCAGTGCTCCCCGTGCCCTGTGTGGTCGCGACCGAACGCTTGGCGGACGCTTATTTTGCTCCCCGCCAACACCACTTCGGAGTTGACGTGTCAGTTGCAGTCGGCGCGAGATCTGCCCCGTGTGCAAACCGTGCGCCGCCATGCTATTAGCGATTGGTTTCCTCCCCACCTTCCGCCTGCCTGGCTCCACGCGGCCGTGTCTAGGCTTCCCTGCCGTGCCCCACCAAAAAACCGTTTCCTGCACGCACTCGGAATATGACATGGCGAACGGAGCCGTGTTCGATGACGGTTGGCGAAAATGAGAAAGCTTACCCAACTGCAACCACCGCGAGAGTAGGAGCGAGAGAGAGAGAGAGAGAAAGAGAGAGAGAAGCGAGCGCGCGCGGGAGTGAGAGAGCGAACGAAAACCCGACGCGAGACGGAAGACGCCGAGCGTCCGAAAGTCGCAACGAGTGAGCGGGCACGCGCTAGCACATCCTGCCTACCACATCGCTACCGACCCTCGAGCGGGCGTAGAGGGATTCATCTAAAATGAGCGTATTATCACCTGCGCACGGATAGTCCATTCAAATCGACTGAAGTGCTCGGAAGTGCCTGACCTGCCGGAGGTGCCCTGAGCCAAGCGAAGTTTGCAACCAACCCGCAGTAGTGTTGTTCGGGTGCGTACACGTGTCGTTGGTTCTGCGAGGATCGTCTGAGAGCGAGTGCAATCCACAGCAGCAACCCCCCCCCAGCCAGCAATCAATCCGCCGTTCAACCAGGAACCGGAGACACCATGCGCTACGTCCTGATCGTCTTTGCGGCGACCGCCGCCTGCGTCTGTAAGTATCTGCATGTGCTAAGCTTCGATTCTCGCCTGACCTGAGCGTGCTATCGAGCTTGCTAGGTTAGAACTTTGCGGGACTTCGGGACGCTGAAAACCAAGCGTCTCCAACGCATCCAGAGCACGTCCCACATTATGCAACTTTATGCGCGATAAAGCGCAGCATGTTGGTCCGAAAGATATTGATTGTTTTGGAACTCGCTTATATCACCGCACACGGCGAGGCTCCCGGAAGCGGAGTGCGCGACAACCCGAAACGGAAACTTTTACTTTCATAACTCATCGCCTCTCCTGTGAGCCGGTGAGTGCAGAAATTGCACACTCCACTGCAGGCAGGCAGCCGGGCGAACATTACGCGCGGCCGCCGGACCCGGAGGAAAGTGTCGGAGAAAATGTGCAACGGTGTGGTGTAACCGGGCGGGCGGGCGCCATTACGCAATCCCTATTATATTTGCTCCGCTTTAATTCGCTTCTTGCTACGCTGCTACCGCCATCTTTCTCCCTCGCAGATCCGGTTTGGTTGTGGTGCGGTGTATGCACTGCGGCAGCGTGTGTAGTAGATCGGCC
Source organism: Anopheles dirus (assembly GCA_000349145.1). Lineage (NCBI taxonomy): Eukaryota > Metazoa > Arthropoda > Insecta > Diptera > Culicidae > Anopheles > Anopheles dirus. Next base: position 3,189,545 of record KB672491.1, on the reverse strand, counting down.
CGTAGGCCTGCCCGAGATGCTAGAAGCAGGCGCAGCGCCTGCGTTGAAACGTCAATTTGGGAGCTATCGAAGAAAGTTTCGTTTGCGTCTCGGGCGCGCTCTCGTGGTGGCGTGCTGTTCTTGCCGGGCGCGCTGCTAAGTATTCAGGTCTTCCAAGGCACTGCTTTTGAAACGTCCCGCGAAGGTCCGCGACGCGGATGACTTGATCTCCCATTCAATTCACCAGCCGGCAGTTTATTGTTCGATTGTTCTGCTCGTGTACGAGTCCCTACGCCTCTCAAGGTGGATGACCGTGCGGAAGCCCGCTGACATGACCCTGAGCGTCACGCGCAGCGAAGACGAATGACCCGGTCGGAGCGGGGCGGTCGCGAAACAGTACACCAAAGAGGACGGGCTCAAATCAATGGAGAGTCTCTCGGCGTGTGTTTTTCGGGGAGGGAGGCACGCTTCTGCATACCCGAATCTTGAGCTGCTTGCATTTGCAACCTGCAATGGCGCTGTTGCGAAACGACTGCGAATCTGCCACTGAGCTGGAACGTGTGCCTTATTGCGCAGGTAGCGTCGGTTGCGGCCCACCTGCTGGTGGGCTAATTACCCGGTACGCAATTTCTCCGAATTCGAGTCCAGATGACGCAATTCCGCACTTTCCAAATGGGTGTGAGTGTGCTTTCCCCTCTCTCTCTCTCTCTCTCTCTCTCTCTCTCTCTCATTCTTCTACGTTATATCTCTCTTCTTCTGGTTGGTTTGACAGATGCGCAAAGTTTCAAGTGTCCACCGAAGGACGGACAGTACGAGGACTCGCTGCAGTGCGACAAGTTCTACGAGTGCGTCGACGGACGCGCCACCGAACGGCTCTGTCCGGACGGACTCGTCTTCGATCCGACCATCCGCAAGATCAACAAGTGCGACCAGCCCTTCAACGTCGACTGTGGCGATCGCGTCGAGCTGCGTAAGTCTGGCGAGGTCCCACCGGCCACGCGACGCGTAACTAAGATCGGTTTTCTTTTATCGCCCGCAACAGAACCACCCCGCGGTAACACGCTCTGCCCGCGCCGGAACGGCTTCTTCGCCCATCCGGATCCGGCCGTCTGCAACGTCTTCTACAACTGCATCGAGGGCGAGGCGACGGAGATCACCTGCACCGCCGGGCTGCACTTCGACGAGTACACAGGCACCTGCGTCTGGCCGAACGATGCCGGCCGCCAGGGCTGCAACCCGGGCGCGAACAGTAAGTAGCCGGCCGTCCACCAGACCCGACCCGTGACACTGACCGATACCGTTCCTCCCGTGTCTCGTTGCGCAGAGAAACTGAAAGATGGCTTCACCTGCCCGAAGGAGCAGAAGACGGACGAGGCGGGCCAGGTCGTGGCGCACCCGAAGTACGCACACCCGACCGACTGCCAGCGGTTTTACGTCTGCCTGAACGGTGTGGAGCCCCGCGACCTCGGCTGCCAGGTGGGCGAGGTGTACAACGAGGAGACGGAGCGGTGTGACGCACCGGAGAACGTCCCCGGATGGTAGGGCGAACTGCACCGGCAGTGTTATTGGCGGTCTGTGTCTAATCTCGCACGCTTTTGCTCTTACTCCCCGTCACAGCGAGGACTGGTACAAGGAGAGCGACGAGAAGAAGAACTAAGGCGCACTCCTCGCCCACCCCGTCCTGCCCTCCTTACACTCCCTTTTGTTCGAGCCCCGAGCGCCAACGAGAAGAGGCTCGGCAGCCTGCAGCACCGGACGAATCCGTAGACTGAGGCCGCTCCGGGCGTCCTTCCGGGCGTGAGGCGATCTCCAGTGGAGCCAGTGGAACGAACGAGCGGCGTCACATTCACGATTCCGGCCCGGGACGCGAGGCAACAAAACACGAAACATCAACAAAAACCCGGCCGACCGGTGACGTTTGATCGCGATCGCCGGGTCGGGCACTCTCTGTCTGACAAGTGCTTAGTAGTAGACGTAGCTGTGGTGTGGTTAGTGGCACTGCCGAACGAAAAGACTCATTACCTTTGTACTTTTGTTTTTAAAACTATGATATGAAACCCCATTGCCGGTACGGCTCCGTACTGTGCTCCCTCAATGATGATTGAGTAATAAAAAAAAACAAAACAAAACATCAAAACAAACAACACGCGTGACACATACAAAGCAAATACCGTCCGGCTAGAAGACAGGGTGACATTTCGGTCGCGAAAGGTTGGTCTACCAGAATCGCGTGAAAGGAGGATGTTTACCGTCGTCGCTAATGAGCCGTCTAGAATGATCGCCCTCTCCCACCGCCGCCACCACCGCCGAGTCGAGTTTTTGCGCTGACATTTCGGTGAAAGGGTTTGGCCCGAGCGGCGGCCGGTCCCAACATCCTTGAGCTCGTACGTGCGAGGGAGCGCGCGCGTGCGGTTGGAAACTGGATCACATTTGCCGCGTGAAAATAGCTGCCGTTCACTGCGGCAAACAGGTTTCGACCACCCTCCATCGCGCCGTATGTAGACCACACCGAACTGACGACGTGGAAGACGCCGTCGTCAGAACGGCTCCCCGCCGCCATGTTGTCGCCGAAACGTACGGCTACGGACGTGGCTCCTCCGGCTGCTCTGTGACCCAATCTGGTGGTGAATATCATTATGCCGCTGCTGTTTTGTTCTCTGTTCGACTGGGTCGTGGGTACTGCTGGGCGCGCCCGTTCGAGGATGGGGCCGAGCAGGCTTTGGATTGACACGTACTGCACGTACCGATATTTGCCGGAGTAGCTTCAGAGGTGGTTGGATCAGATATGTCGTGCCCGACCAGTATTCCTTCCCACTAGTTTCCACCTACCGCGCATAGCAGTGCGCGTTCCGCACAGAAAACTAGGTCAATTGCGATCAATTTACATCTCACGCCCCAAGACGTTGGGAGCTACACACTGGTTGCTTCTGGTCGTTGTAACACGCCCAGAAGTGCAGTTTCCGTCTTTCTACATTCCGGGTGACATTGGAGCCCAACAGATACGTCTCTTAGACCAACATCCCAAAGCTCATAACTAGCCATCAACTGCATCAACGCCGCCAACCATCGCTGTGCAATAATCGTACTCCCAAAGCATCCACCGGTTCACCCTTGAAAGTGCGAAACAATCGAGATAAGGCAACGTAAACAACGCCACCGGAGCGAAACCGGTCCGGGCGCGACCCAGCCCCGCACGCATCCTCCGTGTGACCACGAAGGCTGGCGAAAAAATCGAAAGCGGTCCAATTTACATCTGCCCGCGAAGAAGGCGGAGGAAGACAACAGACATGCTGAGGATGTTGCAGGAAGATGTGAGGCAAGCGCGCGCGCGCCTCTTGGGAGCATAGAACCGGCTCCGGGAGATATTAAATAACGCGCCGCGGTGACCTACAAAACCTGGGGCCGTGTGGTTATGAAATTGCCCACCGCCGTGGGTAACCTGATCTCCGCTGAAAGCGAGAGTGTCAAAATGGCGGTTGCTGTGCCGTGGGACGATGGGCACGGATGGTGTTTTGGAGTCGGAAATTGGATGATGCAAAGCTGGAACTTCTAGCTCTGGCTGGCGAGCGAGCAGCAAATCGAGGAGCAAACTCCAGCAAACTCCAGCTCTCGGTGGCCGGCACGGACTGAGTCGTAGTGTGCGCACGCAGAGCACACGGACTGGCTTGCGGAAGCGCTACCTGTCAAGGCTAACGCAAGCAGGTGGCTACCACTACGCGCACAACTACCGAGTGTCAACTTTGCGTTCAATTTCGAACACCTCATTCGACACGGTACCACGACACGCTCTCCCGCTCTCTCGCACTCACTCTGCGGGTAGATCTATCAGGAAGCTCACTTCGTGACTGTGATCTCCGCTTGCGGCGCTAGCCTTTGGTCTCGCTTCACATCGGACCATAGATAAGCGAGGCAGAGGAGGGCGAAAAAAAGAAAGGAGGAAAAGAAAAACACAATAGCGTGACGGAGGCGGCCCGGCGCGTCTACTACGCGTCGCCTAATCGCACCGGCACCTAAGCAGGAAGCCGACTGCCCCGCTCTAGGCCTTACCGTACCCGAGCGAGTCGTCGCCCGAGAACACGGACGGGAAAATTGTCATGTCGCGCTGGCCGCGCTTTCGAATGCCCACGCGGCCCCCAAAGGCACACCACACACACGGACACACACACACGCGGAGGCACCAATTACTTACACAACGATCGGTTCTCGGGGCGAACAGCGAGCCGCACCCCACACATTTGCACATTCTTCGCGCCGGGTCGCACCTCAACCGATCGACCGATCACGAATGCGCTTCCAGGGCACGGAAGCCGGCGGAGGGAGGGAGGTGCGCAGGAGTGGAGCCCAAAAATCCCGACGAACGGGAGACTTGGCGGCCATATTGGGTGGACGTGGCGGAGACCTTCCCGAATCTGAGCACGATCGGGCACGAACGTGCGAGGGAGATGGTGACCCGGGAACGCTCCACACGCCTCCCACTCCTCCATCGTCGCACACACACACACACACGCATACACACACAGATACAGAGGGAGGTACGTGAGCGTCACACCTCACCAACCACTCTTCCGTGCGCCGTCAACCGACGTCCTCCCCCACTACGAATCCCGCCCCAAGCAGGACTGGAGCCGGGGTGGGCAGAGCGGCAAGGGAGTAGGAGGACGCCAGGAGGAGGGTCCCTCCCCTCCCCGCGCCTGTGTCCGGGGGCCCGAAGTCTGTGGCGGTGGCAAACAAAAGTGAGAGTCGCATCATCGGCGCGGCGTAGTTTATCGGTAACTACGGGAACGTTTGGTAGCCAGCAGACCCAGCCGTTTGCCGTGTGGCGCCCTCTATCTTCTGGAACTGCGACAGCGACCCGCCCGAAACCGCCCGAGACATGAAGGCCAGCGTGCTACTGGCAGCGCTGCTGCTGCTCCTGCCAGCGGCCATCGTCGGTAAGAGGAGGAGCGCGTGCGTGCGCGTGTGTGTGTGTACGAGTGTGTGTGCGTCCGGTCCTGACCCTTCGCCCTTTCGCTTTTTGTCCCGCAGATGCGCAGTTCAAGTGTCCGAAGAACCGGGGCCAGTTCGAGGATGCGGTGCAGTGCGACAAGTACTACGTGTGCGACGAGGGCGAGGCCACGGAGAAGCTCTGCCCGGACGGGCTCGTCTTCGACCCGACGATCAAGCTGGTCAACAAGTGCGACCAGCCGTTCAACGTCGACTGCGGCGAGCGGTTCGAGCTGCGTAAGTCGGATGGAGGAGCGGAAGTCCGCGGAAGTCGGAGGAAGTCCGGTTAACCGGTGCGCTTGCCTTTTTCGCTTTCAGAACCTGCCCAGGGTGCGACCGACTACTGTCCGCGCAAGAACGGCTTCTTCAGCCACCCGGACGCGTCGATCTGCAACGTCTTCTACAGCTGCATCAACGGCGAGGAGCTGGAGATGAGCTGCACCGGTTCGCTCCACTTCGACGAGAAGTCGGGCACGTGCGTGTGGCCGGACGTGGCGGCCCGTGAGGGTTGCGGCAGCAACGCCAACAGTGAGTAGGAGCCGCGTGCGGCCGTTCGAAAGCCGAACCCTGTCGCTAACGTGTCGCTCGATCCGCAGAGAAACTGAACGACGGCTTCCAGTGTCCGAAGGAGACGCGGTACGACAAGAACGGACAGGTGATCACGCACCCGAACTACCCGCATCCGACCGACTGCTCCCGGTTCTACTACTGCCTGAACGGCATCGAGCCGCGCCTGGGACAGTGCGACGCCAAGATGGTCTACAACGAGGACCTGCAGCGCTGCGACGATGCGGAGAACGTGCCGGAATGGTTAGCTACCGCCGAGTCCACTCCCGCACACTCGCTAATTCGTTCCTTTGTTCTCTCCCTATCTCTCTCTCGCTTTCTCTTTTGCCTGCAACAGCAAAGACTGGTACAAGGAGGATGAAGGTGCCAAGAACTGATAGACGTGACGGCTCCCAACTACTGCCACCGGAGCAGCGCTACCTTAGCATGCGCTGCGATACGTTGCCGCTCTGCCAAACCGGGCGCCGGACTTGGTCGTGGGATTCGTTTTGAGGATAACTGCGCAGTGTACAGGCGTTGGTGCAGGTCACAAGTCCGCGTACGGCCGCACGCATCGATCCATCCATCCATCCATCCATCAACCGCATCACACTCCCTCGCACCCGATCACGATCAATCAATCACTCCGGCGAATGACGGAGAGTCTATCGACCTTTTCTCACACTGTTCCTCGCTCTGTCGCCCTCTCTCTTGCAACCAACCGCTACATCTCTCTCCCTCTTCATTTCTCCGTACGGCTTTCGGACTCTCTTTTGTCGCCTCCGTTTCGAAGCGATCGTAACGATTTCCGCACTCTCCTCGACTCTCCTCATCTTCACGCCCACTAATCCATCAATCCGTTGCTCAAGCTCCCCCATTGCTCGTCTTCCCCCGCTCTGCCCACGTCCCATTGTCCAACTGCACATTGTGCGCTTCACTTCTTCTGCCGTTTGGTGCGACTCCAAACGAGTTCATCTGTGACTCCCCGCGGCCAGCGCCAAAAAACGCACAAACAAAAAAGAAACTGCAGCCAGCGTACAACGCATGCCACACGGCGCTCGGCGTATTTCTGCCAGCAGCTGTATGCGACATTTGCATAATATACCTATATAAGTAGTAGAAAGAGGCCCCGGACCAGAAGACGGACAGCGCGTCAAGCCCAGCCGCCAGTCGGAAAAGAAGTCGACCTTCGGCTGCGGGAGAAAAGAGCAATAAAGAACCGACGTTATGAATAATACATGCGAGCCTGTATTGTATGCGAGGAACTAGGAACGTAATAAAAACCGAACGAAACGAACCCCCTCCAGCCTCTGTTGCGCCTGAGAATCTGACCTTTTATCGGGGTTTTATCGGGGTGTGGGAGAGAAGCCAACCGGCACGAGAACCAACAAAAAAAACCACGTGCTTCTAGAACGTGCGACATTTTGGATGGTGCTGTGAGAATGAAACAGAGGTTAGACGGACCTCGCTAGCTGGATGAGCGTCCCCTCGTGGGCGTCGTACAATATGGCGTCACTGCCGTGTGATTGCATAAACTGGACGGGCGAAAGGAGAGAAAGTGTTACCGTGCACACACACGCGCACACACTTACACGTACAGTCAGCATCTTCGCTTTTTTTTCGTTCTCTCTCCCTCTCACACACACACACCCACAGAGGAGTGAATAGGATGCGGACGGAGTAGTGTCCCATTATGGCGGCCATCTGGACCAGCGGTGAACAATCACACGCCGCGAAGGAAACAAACCAGTTTGGCAAACATCACAACTGGCCGTTTACATAATTACTCAATCGCCCGTTAGTGTGTGTGTGTGCAGGAAGCAGAAGTACACGCTCCGGCAAGAGTGGCTGTCTAGCTGAGAGGCCTCACCGTCGTCACTAATCATCGTGTCGAGGCGAGGCGTGGGGGAGAAAGAGTGTTTGTGTGTTGTTGGGTAAGATCGAATGGAGTGCGTCGAGCGTGGAACCATCCAGAGGCGGGCGCGCATCCGTCAGGGATGGGAAGGGAGGCGAAGCCGAAAGCTGCTGCGCGGCGGCAGCCTGCCCCGGGTCAGCCATCCGGGCACTAAAAAGTGCGGACCTCGCCAGCGCCACCGTCTAGTGAGCCGCCTGTGCTGCTAACGTGCGGATCGAAGATCCGGGAGCTCCGGGACACGCGTGCGAGAACTGGGCAGCTAGCGTCGCACACCCGTTTGGAGGATCCGTACCGACACGACCCAAAGCGATCTTCGTATCTTCCCACCGCAAAGCACACCATGGGCGGACGCGTGCGGCTCATCCTGCCCCTGCTGCTGGTCGCGGCGCTCGTCTGCTGTAGGTGCCTCCAAACTTCCGCCATATTGTCCACTTTCTAACAGCCTACTTCCAGCCGCTGCGGACGAACCGGACGACTACTTCGAGTTCACCTGCCCGAAACCGGACGGCCAGTTCGAGGATCCGTACCAGTGCGACCGGTACTACGAGTGCGACGAGGGCCGCGTCACGGAGAAGCTCTGCCCGGACGGGCTCGTCTTCAACCCGGACAGCAAGCTGGTCAACAAGTGCGACCAGGTGTTCAACGTGCAGTGTCGCGACCGCAAGGAGCTCCGTAAGTTCCCGCCTCCAATGCACCCCATGGCTACCACCTCCAATGCTCCCCATGACTTGCCCTGACTTGCCCTGACAGAGCCCCCGAAGCCGATCGGCGTCTGCCCGCGCCAGAACGGCTTCTTCCCGCACCCGGACCCGTCGATCTGCAACATCTTCTACAACTGCGTGAACGGGCGCGAGCTGGAGATGACGTGCGTGGCCGGGCTCCACTTCTACCAGCCGACCGGGACCTGCGTCTGGCCGGACATGGCGAACCGGCAGGGCTGTGGTAGCAACGCCAACAGTGAGTAGAGTCCCTCAACATCCCTCAAAACCCTCGCACGAAACACACGTGTACCTACTCTCCCGTCAACAGAGAAGCTGCACGACGGCTTCCAGTGCCCGAAGGACGCGCCGAAGATGGACCGGAACGGGCAGATCGTGACGCACCCGAACTACCCGCACCCGGACGACTGCCAGCGGTTCTACATCTGCCTGAACGGGATCGAACCGCGGCAGGGCACGTGCGAGCAGGGGCTGGTCTACAACGAGGACACGCAGCGCTGCGACGAGCCGGAGAACGTGCCGGGATGGTAAGTACGGGCGAGGTTCTCCTCACCACTGTCACGTCTAATGGCGCCCTATACTCTCCCTACACAGCGAGGACTGGTACAGCAATCCCGAGACGGACCGGGAAGCGTAAGACCACCAGCGCGTGGAGGGGTGCCTACTGAGCTTACAATAAAGAGTGTTTTTGTTTTATTCTTGTACAACCAACCGCTCTGTTCTATATGCCATTCTTTGTGCCGAAAAAGTGCCGAACAACCTGATCTAGATCACCTCTCGCGAGGGGTCTGCTCTACATCGCGCGATAATATCAGCAGCTGTCCTTGGAGCGAGCGTGTGTCTGTTCGCTTTTTGTTGTTGTTGTTGTTGTTGTTGTCGTTGATAACGAGTTGTGCGCGCCCCTTTCGGATTTATGACTCCACGTTCCACGTGTCAAGTCAGCGCAAGTCTAGGCGCGCTAAACTGACATTTCGGACGCCCCCAACGTCCAGGTGTTTTGCAAGACGCCCAACACCAGCTACTCGCGGGCTATCCTCCTTGTGCAACGGCTCCTCTGCTCCAAGAACAGTGTTGCCAGCCAGTGCGTTCTTTGCGCCACACTGCGGGTGTTACGAGCGCCGAACCGACAACTTCGAATCATTTGCGTTCGGCGGCTACGGTTGATTAGCTAACGGCGCGAGCCAACAGAAGAAGCAAAACAACAACAAAAAAACGCACCACTCTCACGCAATGCGCCCATTTGAGCGCACGTCGAAACACGGGCCAGGTTGCGCCCGTACGTAGAACGCATGATTTCACTTTCGATTTCCGTTCACCAGCCCGGGGTGAATGTTGCCGGCGCGCAACGAGTCCACCCGAGAGGGGGGCGAAATGGTGTTCTTGCCGCGCGGCTGTTACGGGATCGCAGTGAGTCACCGGGCGGACCACGAGCTGTGGTTAGCAACCAGGTTAGGGGGCGTACCGATCGAAAGGGCGTACGCAACAAACCTTCAAGAGCCTCAAAGAGCGCGTTGGAACGCACCAACACTGAATGGGGCGGTAGTAGACCACGGTCTAATCAATTACTGATCGTGCGAAGTGATCTGAGCCGATAGACGCTGTTAACACCTGAACGAACAGCACTTCGAAGTGACTGCTGACGTCAAGCACGCTTCACGGCGGTGTTTGTGTCTCGGTGTTGTGAGAAGCGTCAGACCAATCACTAGAATGTTCTCGTTCTCAGACATGGATTTACGAACGAGCAAACACGTAGTTTGGGGAAGTAACATCTTGTCCGCAAACGAAGTCGTCTGACATCTGACATATGCCTTCTAAATTGCCTGCGTATAACAAGATTTCTAACCCCAACATCGCAGCTAGTCGACCTAATGGACAGGGAGACTCGGTTCGGTGCCGTCTCCTTTGTCCTCTTCTTCGTCTGCTTCGGTGTCACCGCCTCAGGCACGTTCCGTCCAGAGGCTTCCTCGACTTGCTCGGACTTGAGGGGATCGGGACGGGCAAAGTGTGCTAATGCTCCGAACCGGGAACCTTTCGGTCCGGCGGTGACAAGTCCACGATAGTCTGAAATGTCGAATAGTGTCTCTCCCCCTCCTGTTCCAATATCTCTCTCTCTCTCTTTCTCACTCGTTTGGCTTTACCTGGACGTGGGGAGATTGGATCTCGCCAGCTACCCCCTGTTCAAAGCGCACCGGGTGCGAAAGCAAACGAAACACCGCGTCGAGAGTCACTTTTAGAGGACCCCCCCCCCTCCGCCCCTCTTTCACATCCTTCTTCTCCCTCCCTCCCCTGCTGGTGCTCCCTTCTCCCGCCTATAGCACTCAATCTCGCTCGCGTGAGCCCGTTTTGCGACTTGCGCCAGCTAGCTTCGATTTAGTTGTGCATTTTTTGTCCGTTTTGTGCCCTCTCCCTCTCTCTCTCTCTCTCTCTCTCTCTCTCTCTCTCTCTCTTTCTCTCGCTCGCGCTCTGTCTTGCCCGCCGTATGCAGTCGGTGTGGGGCTACTGCGCGCGTCGCTTGGACACCCGACTTGGGGAGGGTGGGAGGTGTTGTCGTCGGCGGCGGCGTCGTCGGCGTCGGCGTCGCCGTCGACCGCACTGGCTGGCTTGGTCGCGGTACTGCGCACCGACCGTCAGCCATTCGTTAAGCGGATTCGAGCCACACCGGTACGACTTTTTCGGGGCTGTGTTCGACACCCACACCGAAGGGGGCCGGCCACAGCTTAAACTTCTGCCGTAGTTTGTTCTGCCTGCCGGACTGTTGTCAAGTGCGCGGTGTTTTTTTGTTCTATTCGTTTCTTACACCTGTTTCTCTCTCTCTTTCTCTCTTTATGTTCTCTCACACACAAACACACATACATACTCTTATCATCCTTATCCGCACATACACACACACATACACGCACACGTAAACAACTATAGTGAGCGGATCGTGCTTTCCCTGCGTTCGAGCGTTCGAGCGATCGGTCACTTCCTCGATCAAACGACCCGTGGTAGTGGTTGTTTCATACTCCCGTCGCCTTCCTTCCCCCGCCGTTGCCACACCAATCAACCACCCCCCTCCGGCCCCAAAGGAATCACGACATGAAGCTGTTCGGAGCCATTATCGGCCTGGCGCTGGTGGCGCACGGTAAGTTCCAAACAAATCCTAGATCCTTGGCAAACATAACGTGCTAGTGCGTGCGTGTGCGTGAGTGAGTGTGTGCGGCTCATTTGCATAAAAAATCGGTCAAATTATTTTCCTCAAAAAAAAAACCGAAAAAAAAATCCGCGGGTTCGTCGCTTGACCGGCCGCACGACTATTTCGTGTCGGCTTTGACAGCTGACGCCCGTGGTTTTGTTATTGTTTTGTTATTGGACTCGCTCGTGGCTCGCGGGTTACTTTCCCTTCGCCCCGTTCGATCGCGCCCTGACCTCGAACGGGCAGGTCCCTTCTTTCGGTGGTCCTTTTTCGCGCGCGCGCGGGAGGAGTGCGGCAACGGTGGAAACGCGACCGTTTTGTTTGTGTGAGTGTGCATTGCGCTCACACGGCGCGAGTGGCTTGTGTTACAGCAGCGGCCGCAGTCGGTTGCTGCTCGGTTTACAATTAAAATTGTGCAATCCTCGCTGGTGCTCCACGGCTCCAGCGCCGCAGCGTGCATCGCTCCGTCGTCGCTTTCCCTTTCCGTGCGGCATTCCGTGGCACGGCCTGGCTGCGACAAGTGCGGCAGTGACGGATCGCGAGCTACAATGTCGCTGCGGCTGGCCCCCTTCTCGCACGTCCCCTCCCCGGTTGCGTGGCGGGCCAAACGGCGAGCGTTGACCGTTTGGCCCCCGCCGTTCGACGTCATTCCGCGTCCCCGTGTGCGCACAGATTTCTCTCCGTCCGTTTCGATTGACTTTCGATTTTCGGTAATGGACCGCACGCGAGACCGGCGGGGCATTGGAGAGCATCTCCTGCCCCCTCGCTCGGGCCGGAGGACCCACTTAACACACGCTGCAATTAATAGCGAATGACTCTCCCCCCGCCGGACAGCCCGGCTTTCCGATGGCGTAATGGGTCGCCGCGCCCGGAGCCGTTTTCCTGCTTCGCGCGATTCCAACGCGGCCTTTTGCAAAACGCAAAGCGAACGACAAAGGTGCTCGCGAAACAAGCGATGGATTACGAAATCGTTGCGAAACGCCCCGCGTGCGAGAGGAAGCAGGATTCTCGGCCAATTAGTTCACTTTGCTTTTCGTCCCGTTTCCCTCCCCCCCTCTCTCGCCTTCCGCCGTGGGGCCTTTCACTAGAAAGTGTGCACACGGAAGGTGTCACCGAGAGGGGCGAGTCCTTGAAAATGAAAAAAAGCGCCCGAAAACGGACCATAGCCACTGATTTTCGGGTCAGAACCTGTTTATCCGCTTGCCAGCAGCACACTTAAAGCAATTAATATACGCCACTAGCGAGCCAGCAGCACACAAACGAAAAAAAAAACAGTAAAGAACAACATTCCCAAAAAACACCCAAAAGCGAGATACAGAAAACCCGCTTCGGCGCTTGTGAAAGGACGGCGGTGTAGTTAAGATTGATTATCAGAATCCTTTTAAGCGCTCCTGTGTCGGGCGAGGAACACGGGCTCAGCTGGCGCGAGAGCGTGCCTTTCACCTTCGCGCGGTGCGATAGAGTTCGTCGGGAGTGACAAAAGAGAATCCACCGATCAGGAACCAGATCAGGCCGAGTTGAGCTAGCAACGTCTTAACTCTGGTCGGTGAGGTCAGCAGTAATCTTAATTGCTTCCCGTGATCCATCACACACTCACACGCCAGAGGTTGTGGGTTCGAATCTCAACTGGACCGTCCCTTCCTCGTACACAGAACGAGCTATCTAGGCTACGGGTATAACTACGTCAATTATAGGCCAGAAATGGCCGGCCTCTAAGACCTACTTGAGGTTTTTCTGCCAAAATAGGAGCAGAATCAATCGGATCGAGATCTAAATCCTGGAGCGACTGCAAACGCGCAGTACAAACTAAGAAATAGTTTGGTTGTATGGTATCAACCATATCTCGAATCGGAGTTGATGGACTGACCTCTTCTCTCAAAGCACAAGTGTACAAGTGTAGTCAGGGTGTATCTTCTCGGGGATCGTATGGTCTTGTAAGCAAGCACAAGGTTTTACATACCACAGGTTATGAGTTCAAATCTCAAATGGACCATCGCCCTCATACGCTGGACTGGCCGTCCAAGCTAGGTTGTAAAGATGGCAATGAAAGCCAGAATGGACACGTCTCCAGACGTACATGAGAATGTTGTGCCAAGATAGGAGCAGAAGAAGATCAATCGGATCGAGATCTAGCTCTTGGAGCAAGCTCAGGTTTTGCATACGGGATTCGTCTTCAAACTCACTACAAACTGTCCGAAGGTTATTGCATCGAAAATTAGCAATCGGATCGAACTCGGAGTTGATGACCTCTTCTCTCAAAGAACTACAAACTTTTAGACGTACAAGTGTACAACTGTAGCCAGGATTTATCTTTTTGCGGCTCGTATGGTCCTGTGAGCAAGCGCAAGGCCTCACATACCACAGGCTGTGGATTCAAATCTCAAGTGAAGCCAGAAATGAGACTGCTCCAGACCTACTTGAGGTTGCTGGGCCGAGAAAGAAGTACCACACCATCAATTCGAGAAGGCAATATAACGCAACCTCTTCCTCCCTTCTGCGACAGCATCCGCCGCCGCGGCCCCCAGCTGCCCGGAGCCGTACGGAGAGCAGGCGTACCTGCACCCGGACCACTGCGACCAGTTCTTCCTCTGCACGAACGGCACGCTCACGCTCGAGACGTGCGAGAACGGGCTGCTGTTCGACGGCAAGGGCGCGGTGCACAACCACTGCAACTACAACTGGGCGGTCGAGTGCGGCAGCCGGAAGTACGCCACCGACCAGACGCCGCTGTCGACGCCCGGCTGCGAGTACCTGTTCGGCGTCTACCCGGACGCGGCCGAGTGCTCCACCAGCTACCACAAGTGCGCGTTCGGCGAGGTGCACCAGGAGCTGTGCGAGGCGGGCCTGGTCTACGACCACCGCATCCACGGCTGCAACTGGCCGGACCAGCTGCTCGACTCCTGCAACCCGGAGGCGGTCGTCGGCTTCAAGTGCCCGCAGTCGGTGCCGTCCGGCACGGTCGCCGCCCGGTTCTGGCCGTACCCGCGCTTCCCGGTGCCCGGCGACTGCCACCGGCTGATCACCTGCGTCGACGGACACCCGCGACTCATCACGTGCGGCGAGGGCAAGGTGTTCAACGAGGAGTCGCTCACCTGCGAAAACCCGGAGGACGTCCCGCATGCCTGCCGCCACTAGGCGCACCCACACACGCACACTTGCAGTTTAAAAAATAGTGCTCAGCAGTGCCCCCGCCCCCCTCCGTCCACTCCCAATTGTTAACAAGTTAGTAGGAACAATCAAGAAGGTTCGATTCCATAGGGCCCCGTTGTTTTTTTTTCTGTTGCTCATTTGTTTGTTAATTACCTTTGTTTTCTCACTCCGTTTGTTGGTGTAGTCTCACTCCCGTTCGCGGGCGGTTGATAGTGCAGCTGTTCTCAATCTCCTACACGCGCGATGCGGTTTCCATTTCACCACTTTAGTTTCCACTTGTAACTTTATTCTCTACACCTTTTAGTACATTTTGCGCTGGTGTGATTTTGTTTGTTTGTTGTTTTTTGGGATCCAGTTCACAACAAATGCCAATACTTTCTCCGGTTGATTTTTCGCTACTTGTTCCGTTCGAATGTTTCGGCTCTCGTCGCCTGCCTCCTGCTGCTTTGACTCGATTTTTTCTTCGCACCTCTGCCTCTTGCCTCACACGCAAACACTCACTCTCACTCTCAAACTTCTGGCCTCACTTCGCTCGCGCGGATTGATGCGGAACGCGACTTGTGTTCCCGTACCGCGGCATCACACGATCGAACTGGAACAAATTTAAGATCGTTTTTCTTTTGTTTTGCTCGTTTTTGGTAGTCTTTTGGCAGCTCATTTGTTCGTTTGTATATTATGCTTCTTCTCCTCTACCAACTGTGTTGCTTGTGGTTGCTCCACTCGGCAATGTAATACAGGGGGGAAAAGAAAACTCCTATCCGACCGAAAAAACGAAAGGCACTCGCGTACAATACAGAACAAATACTATATATGAACAGTAAACGCATACTTTAATAAACAAATTCGTTGGAATAAAAAAAAGAATTTCTACACATATTAAAAAATATGACGCATTGTGAAAATGCCACGATTATGTTTTCTTTTCTTCTTCTGTCTTCTTCAATACACGTACCACTGTAAAGAAATGGGATGCTACAACAAATGACGAACGTAGAGTCGTGCATGAAATGCGGGCTAGTTTAAAAGGAAATGCCTTAAAGTAGATAAAACACACGCTGTAACGTCCGTGCAGAGTACACACGGTAAGACTAATTGGAATTCACATATATTGACCCAGCCAACGGCTCCCGCTTCCACCGCCGCAGCAGCTGCGCCAGCAGCAGTATTGCTTAATTGTAATCTAGGTGGCGCGTTGGGCGTGGCGCTACCGTTTCGTATCTGCTATCATTAGCCGGGGATGTTCGACGCCTTGTTTTCCTGTTAAATTCTAAACTCACCACCACTGTTCCTGATTGTGGGCAGAAAATGTCCCTCCCTCCCTCTCCCATCGTTTGCTCGCTGACGCGGTGTGCGGTTCCGGTTTTAGTTGCTGGTGCGCGTGCTCAGCTTCTTCAGCACGTTCAGTCCCTGCTCCTGGTACTCGGCCTTCGACATCCAGAACGCGTCCCTATCCTTGGTGACCTCCGCCAGCACAGCGCCACCTGTGCGGAAAGAAAGATTCGTGTTGGCATCGATTTGTTTGATATTTCTCCCCCCCGAAGCACCGTCACCTACCGATGAAGACCATATCCTTTCGCCGCGGTGGGTCCTCGATGCGGATCTTGAACCTGGACAGCTTGTCGATGTCGTTCTTCAGCACGCGCTCCAGATACAGCTGCTTGATTTCGCGCTCGAGCCGGGACGGCAGGCCCGGGTACATGGTCGAGCCGCCCGACAGCACGATGTGCTTGTACAGCTCCGACCGCATGTCGATGTCGGCCGCCTGGATCGTGGAGAACACGAGCTCGGCGATGCCCTGGCCCTCGACGTTGATCAGGTGCGGCTGGAACAGGGCCTCCGGTGCTTCGAACCGCTCGCCGCCGACCTTTATCATGCGCCCGTCCGGCAGCTAGACGAGTGAGGAATGGAGAACGTGAGCGATATCATCAACGGGGACTGCTATATGGAACCGAAGGCTTTTAAAAGCAGCCAACGCGTTTTGAACGCTTCCAAGTACGCGCGGGGAAGTGTTTTGGGAGGCCCTGTGTCTTGGGGAGGTACGACTCTTTTCAATCAGATCTTCTTCACGCATAGTCAATAAGTTTGCAAACCAATCTTTCTTCGTCACGGAAAGATAATCCCTGAAGAGGCTTCCTAATGCTTCCTAATAGAAGTCCTTTTTGAACTCATACGCTTAGACATAGCCCCTACATCGAGTGGATTCGAGCGAAAGACCACTCAGAATCAGGCTAAAGCTAAAGCGGGAAGGCGACTCAGCCTCACTCACCGTGTACGACTCAACCAGCACGGTCGTCTCGAGCGCCAGCCGCTGCTCCATCTCGATGTCGTAGCCGATGTAGCACAGCTTCTCCTTCATCATGCGCACCGTCTCGAAGTCGGCCGAGTGGTTGAACGCGTAGCCGCGCAGCAGCAGAAGCTTGATCAGGTAGCGCGTGATGTCCCGCCCGGCGATGTCCAGCCGGCGCGTCAGGTGCGGCAGCGCGAACTCCTCGTACACCGGGCAGATGTGCGTGACGCCGTCGCCGGAGTCGATCACGACACCGCTGATCAGGCCCTGCGCGTACAGCGTCAGCACCGCCTGGATCGCGATGTACGCCGAGTCGAAGCCGTACTTCTCGAACATCACCTCGATCATCTTCTCCCGGTTCTTGGTCGGGTTCATCGGCGGCTCCGTCAGCAGGATCTTCGTGTTCGTCGGCTCGATGTTCATCTTCTTCGGCCCGAACGTGTAGTCCCAGACGTGGCACATGTCCTCCCAGTTGCGCACGACCCCGTTCTCCATCGGGTAGGACACCTCCAGCAGCGACCGGAGCTGGGAGGCCTCATCGCCCACCATTAGGTCCTGGTAGATGTGGACGCGGGCGCGGCAAACGTTGGAAAAACGATCCCGAGAACAAAAGCAGACGGTGGATGAGAGTTAGCAACGGAACACAACAATCACGCGTTAATCTCACAGGAACACACGGTTATACAGTCGGGACTGTAGCTGTCGCTCCTGGTGTGTTGGTCCTGGTGAGATAAGCAATCGAAAACAACACATAAAACCAAACGACAAGCGTCATTCCAACAAACGGTACGAAAGTCTATCAATACTGCTCGGTTACAACATACAACAGAGGAGAAAAACAGAAAAAACACCGCTTGGTGAACGCAAAACCGCACGGAGCAACTTACACTAAAACAGCGAGCGAAAGAAACGAGAGAAAGAAGAGGAAAAACAAACGAAGATGACACAAAAGTGTGGTTATACATGCTCGCGCTCAAAGAAAGAAAGAACAAACGAGCAGATTAGAGCGTGAAGCATGCGACATGATGGGAGAAACCAAAAATCGAAACAAAATGGCACTGCCCGTTCATTCGTTTGTCGAATCGATCGGGATGGGGGAGGTGAGCGGCCAAGTGCCGCGGTATACTTACTGGCAGCGTGCTGGTAGCTTCGACCTCCTGTGAACGTTTCGTTTGTATGTGTTTTTGTTTTGGTTATGTTCGGTTTTAATATTTGAGGAGTTTGTTTCAAGATGATTTTTGTTTTGTTAATGTGACACAGCAAAAGAGATAGAGATGCAGGTGTGAGTGAGAAAGAAATTGTGAGTTTTTTATATAGTATTTTTTTCGTTTTTTAAGGATGAGTAGGGAGGAAAAAGCGATCTAGAATATGAAACGGCCGGAACCGGGCACCCATTATGGATTCTTCGAGCGGAAGTGTCTGTTAACAAAGCGGTGTCAAACGGAAGTTGGAAGTTGAAACGGTTTCCGCTTGAAGTGACATAATAGGGGCCCACTTGAGCCGCAGTGATGAGAAGCGCGTGGCGATTCCGAGATGAACGTGGTGCGAAAGGGGATGGGATTCATTGCGAGACATTCGCGACCAAGAGTGCAAGGATGAGTCAGAGATGAGTCGTATTGGTTACGCATGGGAGCATGGTTTTCGATCGGTATGCACAAGCGGGCGAAACAGAGCAAAGTGAAGAAGTGAAATGGCAGACTACGTTACGATACGTAAACTGAAACTAGCTTTCGCGTATTTCGCTAGCGACAGACCATTACATCAAAGAAAACTTTCCTTTCTTCAAACAACATTTGGTACAGATCTTCAAGTTTTTCCATAAGAAAGACAGTCCATGACTCCAAATCTCAACTGGACCATCTCTCCCTGTTCTCAGAACTGACTATCCAGGCTATCCAACCAATAACTAACTCGACTAAAGCCAGAAATGGATGGCCTATAGCTACTAGGAGGTAGTAGCGTCAGGGAACAAGAGTTGACTCCCCATTTAGATTTCAAATATGACTAATAAATGATAACTGATAAATGATAATAAATGATAACTGAGTGATGAGCTAACTTTATGGAACCTTCTTTGAGAGGTCGTGTAAATGCTTCTAAACGATGCAATGGAGTACGACTATCAATTATAGGCAAAGGAGGACGCTGTTGGTAGCGTCATAAAAGTAAAACTATTTCAAACTTATTGAATTTGATATACTCTCGCTTTGTACAGGAAGTTTAAAGCTGTTTCAATATATATGCTCGGGATCGAGACGCTTGCCTGCTGGCTTCAAGGTCAAGGTCCTTTTCCGCTTCAAAATCCTCTCCCGGGCCAAACGAACCCGACGAAGCGCGCTACAACATTTGCAACCGGTGGAAGGATGGGTTGGATGATTGGACTCAAACATAGAACTTCAACTGCCACTAGCGAGCGAGTACGGGAGCGAGCGAGCTGGCGTATGAGTGAGTGTTGGTGTGTTAATTGATTAAAAGAAACTAAAAACAAACCGGCGGCGTCTGCGCCGCCATGTTACAACATAACCGATGCAGGAGGAAGAAAAGTACACGCATAAACGGTAAAGCAAAACGCAAAAACAAATAAGAACGAAAACCACCCGGGGGCCACAACGGAACAAACCACCGTAGCGAACGCTCGCTCGAGTCCAGGTAGCGTGGGCGGTGTTTGTCCGGCGAGGCGCTCGAGGGCGAGGCAACTCGAGCAACGCGACTACGACCCACAAACAAACACGACTTACATCAACGTGTAAATCCTGCAGAAAGGGACGAATGGAATAGATAAAACGCGTTAATAGCTGCTGTTCGGCGGCACCCGGGCCGTCTCTCCCGGACGGAGGATGCGTGAACCCGGGCGGGAAGGCAATTAACGGAACGTGCGGTGACTAACCGAAACGTTCCACTTGGCTTCCACCTTGTGTACAACGAAACGAATCGCAAGGAGGGACGCGGGGTGGAGGGCGTCGGGTTCGGAGGGAGTGGGTGGTGGCGATGGAGACACCCCGCTCTTACCTTCACTTCGATGTCGCCGATTTTGTTCACCGCCCGGATGATGGGTCGCCCGACCATCGATGGGAAGATGTGGGCAGGGAAGTTGCTGCCGGCGTAGCCACATTTCACGAACTGCAACAAGCAAAAACAGCACGGAACCGTGGGCGCGGGACCCGCCCCACCGGAAGTTAGTGGACGTGTTTCGTGCGCCCCTGCGTGATAACGCAGCGAAAACTTACCCCCGTACCGTTGTCGCAAACAATAACGTGCCGTCCCTTGCTGTCCATCGCTGCTGTTTTGCTGATCCCCGGGGGTGAAGGAAAGTTGGGCCCGTTTTCTTCAGAGCGCGGTACGGTTGAGGAAAAAGCTCCAGGTTGTTTTCAGCCCTGCACGTCACGCGAAACCGTCCACTGCACCATTCACTGTGCTGCCGTTATCTTTCGCTCGGGCTAGGCGTTGATTTTCAGTATGAGTAATAGCGTTAATAAATATCATTCCCCGTATCGCGCTTTTGGTTGCTTTTTTCCTTTTCTCGCTGCACCACCGCCTACCAGGGGGAGAGGGCCTGCCACCTGCCGAGCTGTCAAACGCCACGGACGGTGACAGCTGGTGCCGAAACCGAGCTGTCATGCCCATGTCCCACATGGACGGTGTGCGCTTCGTGCTGATGTTGTTTGTCTACACGGTGTGATTTTATGCTCAATGAGAGCCATTTTCCCATCTATTCGGTGTGATTAAAAGTGTTTGTTTACGTTTAATTGAGTAACTAGCTGTACCGATTCGATATGTTGTGATATTCGGTCTAATTTATACAATGTTAAGGTTGGTTTATTATGCCATTTCACATTACCAAATGAATGCTGACATAAGGGTGTGAGTTTACACTCAAGGGTTAACAGAGAGCATAAAAAGGATTTGGGTTAGTTACAAATGAAAAAATATAAATAAAATTATTTTGCTACAATATAAGTAAGATTCAAAGCAAAACAAATAATTGACACCTAAAAACGATACATTCGAGGCAACATATCCGTGACACTTTACATTATTTCTTGAACAAAAGCGAACAAAATCCTGTTTTTATACTGAATTGGACGAAAAATGGAAAAAAATCGATGCGGTATACAAAATGTGAACGATGTCTTCAATCCAATCTAATTCAAGGAGTTGCAGTGCCATTTTTAGATCGCTACATTTCGTCTAAGATCTTCAAACCAGATCCTTGCACACGAGAATCCCATTCCCGCTAACAGCTGTGAGTGAAAACGTGCAAAAACAGACAACACAAAACCAAGAAATCGCAATTGCCAAACAGGTGTCGCACTGTTCTACGTCTGCAGCTGCGCCCACCTGTATGACAGCGCGTGATTCAGACATGCAAGGCGAACACGTGGCGCTCTTTTTTTTTCAACCGGAATAGAAAACACAGACAGAAAGCTTTTTTTTCTCATCAAGAACATTTTGATTAGGTTTATTGATTCGGGTTTTTTGGGTCATAAATAGCGTCATGAATATTAATAGTATGGTTTGTTGGTATGTAAGTGTCGTAACCGCGCGCCCTCCGGCACGTGTTACTTTTCCCCTTAAGTAATGTTTGCCTGCGGGATACAAACGGCTGCTTATTCGCTAGTGTTTATTAAATCGTTACTGTGACATATGCGCCTCTGCCGACCGCTCAACTCCTCTCTCTCTCTCTCTCTCTCTCTCTCTCTCTTTCTCTCTTTCTCTCTCTCTCTTTCTCTCTCGCTCTGTTTTGAGAATGTCTGTTATTTTTTAGATATTCATCTTTTGTCATCCTCTTCAGATTCGAAGCGCGTGTGTCGTTGATTTTTATAGTCTAGAGTGTAATTAGTTTATCGCTGCGCGTTGAACACAATATTTAAGGCATAAACTAGGGTGTTGGTGCAGGCACACAAAGGCGCAAGGGTTCCACGGTTCCCGCTGTACGATGGTTAAGTGCATGTTACACGCTAGAGCTGTCTGTCACTATTATCCTTATGTATATATGTATATATGTATAACGCCGATGCAGTATTGTCCCTACGACGACAGAG
Organism: Anopheles dirus; assembly: GCA_000349145.1. Lineage (NCBI taxonomy): Eukaryota > Metazoa > Arthropoda > Insecta > Diptera > Culicidae > Anopheles > Anopheles dirus. Next base: position 3,167,749 of record KB672491.1, on the reverse strand, counting down.
AGTACGATATGAAGTCGTAAACAGTGCCATAAGAGCCAAACGTACAGCGTAGGACGGCGCGCATTGAGTTCCAGCCACGTGCTGCTGGATCGTCCTCGAACACCCGCGGTCTGACTCTCCGTCTCGACACTACCGCGAACAGAAGAAACACTAGCTCTTTCCTACGTATACGTTTCTATGTGCGCTGCTAAACGATTTTGCCTTCTCGCTCGCTTCCCTCCTCCCGTGGTTGTTTGGTTTAATGGCACTTGCAGTGAATTCGTCGTCCCACACATGGTACCTGTTTTCGTTTTGTTTCTCCACTCCGCGCCCGCGGTGGAGAGCTCATCTTTGGACTATATTTTAATGCATAATTTATACGAGAGAGCGAGAGTTGGAGGGGGGGGGGGGAGATTAAATCGTGTGTAACGTCTTATATTGCATGCATCATGTAATAAAGTAAGCGACAATCGAACTACTGGCTAGCTCTAGAGCTTCTTTGACTTCGGGTTCCCTCGGGACAAAAGAGAAAATCAATGTTAATGACCGTTGCTTCCAACAAAGTGGTTAAATATGGTAAAAACACACCTGACGATTTTAGATATATTGATTAAAATAGTGCATCCCTTGCATACACAGCGTTTTGACCAGCAAGGAATCATGAGAGAGAGAGAGAGATAGGAAGGGAGTGTGAGAAAGAGCTCTCGCTAGCTCCCAAACAGCAACGGTAGGTAATTCACGCGGGGCTCAACCTGCTCGTCGCACTAAACACTTTGGTCGTATTGCTGTATTTTTCACACCTCATTATACTACTATCTCACACTCTCACATGCGCACACACACACATACGCATCCTAACACTCGTTTATTGGCATTTTAAAAATGGATACAGCGACTCTCCGTGTCCTTTTTTTAGACAGTTGAGTTGAGATGAGTTGGAGGTTCGTCGCTTCACTTCCGAGGGAAAAAAAACTGAGCTTGTTATGCGTGCGTATGCGTGTGTGTGGTTTTGAGTGCGAACGTGTGTGCGCGTGTTGTGAAACTGTGTCCAAACGCATTGAAATAAACAAAAGAGGGCAATAAAACCAATCACGCCTGCCAGTTACGCGTTACTGGAAGTGGTGTAGTCTTTCCGGTTTCTCAACACAATCCTAACCTAACGTTCGCAACCATAAGTCTACTCTCTAGCACAACACGCTGGGTGTTCCGCGGGGAGTTTTCGTTTCAATGTTTCGTCGCCACCCGTCTCCTGTGGCTTTCTCTATATTCGATTCTATTCTATTGGAGCACGAAATGGATGCCGCTCGACCTTCAACCGTTTCTAAGGAGCACGCGTGTGGGCGTCTACAACCTAACCTTAAATATCGACTTCTTTTCCTGCGGCTAGCGCGTTCACGCTGCCTGAATCAGGGGCACGCTTGCAAGCTCATTCAAGGTTTCTTCGGCGAGAAAAAACACAAAAAAAAACACAAAACAGTACATGAACTTTTGGGCGGAAAAAAAATGGCAGGAAGGCCATTGCGCGCTGCAGGATAAGAAAAAACCGTTCTCGTTCATTGTATAGGCACTTTTTAAAGCAATAGAAAAGCTTATGTTAGGAAAATTCACGCAAATAACTAAAGCGTTAAGGGTCGCGAGATCGCACCACACAGCTCGGCGTTCCCCGCTGAACAAAAAAAAAAAAAAATCAGTCACATTTACACTAAATAAGATAAAATATGGATGTATGTGTGTGTGTATACATATATGCTTAAAAGGCAACGGTTCCGAAAATAGGTCGCTCGCTTAATTACGCCGCAAATATTTATCTATACACGCCTTCGTAGCGAATTTAAGGAAAATTCTATGCAGTAACTAGAACAAAAGGCAGCTAATATAAAACTCTTATGCGAATAGTGAGCAAAATAAATATATAACAACAGAGCGTTACGAATCAATAAGAGAAAAAAAAACAACCAAAAAATCCTTCTCTAAAAAGTGCACTTAACCCACTCACTAACACGCTTCTGCGTTTTGTATGGCTAACTTTCTACTAATACACACACACGCACACACCAGCGTCATTGCTTGCCGAACGTGCGCTACTAGTTAAAAATATACACCTGTTTTTGTTGTTGTTGTAAAAACTAAAACTGTACACAAAATGATACGTCTTCTTACGACCTCTCTTGCTCCTTTTCTCTCACTCTCTCTCTCTCCAGCTCTCTTTTCTAATCGAAAATGGCGGTGGTGGCTGAGAGATGCGCGACTAAACTAGCAATTTGAAGACAAAAAAATAACAACGCTACTAAAGACACAGAGAGTGAGAGAGAGAGTGAGAGAGGGAGAATTAAAACGGAATCCGAAGGGGAAAAAATCGCATTAAAAGTCTAATCTATACACGCACACGCACACACCCCGCGTGCTGAGCTGGCTATACTCTAAGTATCTTATACGCTAATGGGAAAGGATACCCCCCCCCCCCTCCTACGACCGGTTTCAAAATGTCCGCTAATATAAAGTTTTGATTATGCTTTGGGTAAAAGGTAAAAAAAATGTTATAGTTTAAAAAACGCAAAATAATAACAACAACCTCGGTACGCGTCGCTCTCTCTTTCTCTCTCTCTCTCTCTCTCTCTCTCTCTCTCTCTCTCTCTCGCTCCTACACGTTAAAATAATATTCATCCCTATACACTAAGTGAGAGTCCGACAGCTCCTATGTGGTAAGCTTCTTCCCACACCTTCGCGTCACTTGTCCACGCCGAGCAGCTTGGCAGCCTCGGAAGCGGAGGATAGCAGCACCCGGCTCAGGATGCCCTGGTCGCTGATGCCGAGCAGGTTCCCGATCAGCTCGGAGTGCTGGTGGTGGTGGTGAAGCCGCCGGTTGTTGTAGTGCGCGTGGTGCCACGGTCCGGCTGGTGTTGCTGTCTTCGGGTGGATCTGCGCAGCGGCGGCGGCGGCGTTGGTTGCGTCGACGACTCCACTGGCACGCCGGCTCCGGAGCGGCACGGGGCTGGAGCACTGCGCGTCTTCATACTCGTCGTCGTCGTCGGTGAGGTCGAAGCAGCTGGTTGCGAGCGGCAGCTGCTGGCCATTACGGTTGGACGCTGCTGCTCCTGCTCCTGCTGCTGCTGCTGCTGCTGCTGCTGCTGCCAGGGCCGTCGACACTGTCGTGGAGCAGTGGGAGGAGGTGGAGGACGCGGGCGAGGCGTCACCAGCGTCGGCATCGCGGCCGGCGGCACCGCCGTGCTTCTTCCGGTGGCGCAGCATGCTGTGCTTGAGGGTGAAGCGCCGGCTGCACACGTCACACTGGAACGGACGCTCGCCGGAGTGCGTCCGCATGTGCCGTCTCAGGTCTTCCGTCGACCAGAAGCGACGCATACAGAATGCGCAGACAACCTACGCGAGCAGCGAAGAGAGCGAGAGAGAGAGAGAGGTTCAGGTTAGTGATTGGGTGGACATGTAAAAGCGCGCGGGGCACACACCGCTGGGACGACGAACCCTTCTTCCGCGGGACACACTCTACCCCGGGCAGGGTTTAGGTAAAGAAACTGACCTTAGACCTACCTTCCGATTGGCATAGTCGAGATACTTGCCACCGTTGTTGTTGTTGTTGTTGTTGTTGTTGTTAGTATTGTTGTTGTTGTTATTGTTGTTCGTGCCACTCTCGTCGTCGTCGTGCGAGCCGGCGTGGGTTTCGCTCTCGGTTGCGGACGCCGCCGCCTCCAGGGACACCTTCGCCATCAGGGTGGTGAACTCGTGCGGGTGCGTCTGCTTGATGTGCTCCAGGCAGGACACCCGGTCGACGGTCGACACCTCGCACAGGTGACACTTGTACGGCAGGTCACCGCCGGCCGCCAGCAGGCCCTCCTCTTCCTCCTCCTCCTCCTCCTCGTTGCCCTCCGCTTGCCCCCGTGGGGGCTCGTCCGAGGCGGTCGGGACGTCATCCTCCCCGTTTCTGGCGTCGACGAACTGCTCCTCCGCGCGTTTGCGCTGGCCTCGCCGGTGACGTCCACCGCTGGTTGGCTCCTCGTGCGGGTCCTCTCGCTCCTGGTGCCCGTCGTCGCTGCCGCCGTTCGCCCGGCACACTGGTGGTGGTTGATCTCGGGGCCGCTGCTCGCCCCCGCTCTCCTCACTGCCACTGGACTCACCGGCGTCGCTGCGGTGCTCCACCGTCCCGACGCTCGATCCGCGCCGTACGTCCGCCGGCTCGTTTGGCTGGGTGAGAGTGTTGGAGTCCTGGTGCTGCTGCTGCTGCTCGTCGTCCTCCTCGTTGGCCGACAGCTGCTCGGGTCCTTTCAGCGCGAGGGTCGCCGCAGCCGCCGCCGTGCGGGCCGCCGCACCCTTGCCGGTGTTCTTCTTGCACATCGCCTCCGCCACCGCGACCGGGATCGGTTCCGGTTTCGGGTCGAGCAGGTCGTCGATCGGGACCGGTATCGAGACGGCCGACTCGACGTCGCCGTGCTTGCGCAGCAGGTGCCGGTCGCAGTTCGACTTGGTCGTGAACAGCAGCGTGCACTGCGAGCACTTGAACGGCTTCTGGCCGGTGTGCGTGAGGATGTGCCGGCGCAGCGAGCTCGACCACGGGAACATGCGCTGGCAGTACGGGCAGCTGACGCGGTTCGGCGCCAGGCTGTACGCGGACTTCTTCTTCTGGTGCTGGTGGGCGAGCTCGACCGCGGACGGCGTGTGGTCCTCCGTGCCGGAGTTGTTGCTCTCGGACGCGGACCCGGACGCGACCAGGCCCTCCTCGTCGCTGTGGTCCTGGGCGAGCGGTACCTGCACCTCCGGTCTGCTGTAAGTGCAAAAAAAACAGGAGCGATTAGGACCCATTTGCTGCGGATTCCTACAGTGCTACGGACACCTTACCTGAAGTAGCTCTCCAGCCCGGAATTGGTGGCGTTGTCCAGCAGTTTGGACACCGGGACCAGATCGCTGCTGCTGCCACCTTCGTCGTGGTTGCTCAGCCCACCGCTGCTAGTGCTACCCGCCGATGCCTTCCTCGCACTGGTCGCCGAACCTGAGTGGCTGAGCTGTTGCTTCGGCTGCGCTACCTTGGACCTCATCTCGACCGGCACGTCACCGCTCTCGGCCGGCTCCTCCTTGGAGCGGTTCTCTTCCAGCTTCTGCTTCAGGATGCGATTGAGACTGCTCGGTTCGGGTGGGTGGTGATGCCCACCGTTCGCTTCCGGCTCGTCCATCACCTTCGCAACCTTGGCCGCACTGCTGCCGCCTCCCCCCTCTCGTTCCTCCTCCTCGTCGATTACGAGCTGAGCATCGTTCTCTTCCGCGTCGCCCTCGTCCTCACGCACCGCCGCAGTGTCCTCCTGCTCCGCGTCGTCTTCCACCTCGTCGTCGTCCTCGTCGTCGTCGTGAGCAGCCTGGCGTGCCTGCTGTTGCGGCTCGTGCCGTTCCTCGTCGCGGTCCGCCATCTTGTGGGCGCTGGCAGCAGCGGCAGCCGCGTCGTAGCTTCGCCGCAACAGCTCAACGTCGTGTTCGAGGTGCGCCTGGAGGCGGCGCCGGCGACGTCGGTGGCGCATTGGCGTGACCCCGTCGTACTGCTGGCCCCCCCGGTCGTCGCGCTCGTCGTCGTCTTCGTCCTCCTCGTCGTCGTCCTCTTCCTCCGTCTCGTCGCGCATGCCCGCGTCGAGCAGGTGTCGACCGACTGGGAGCGGCATTCGGGCCGCCTGCTGCTGCCCGTAGTGGTGATGGCCGAGACGCTGCTCCTGCTGGTGCTGCTGCTGGCTCCACTGGTTCGCACCCTGCACGATCATGTTGTGCAGCAGCGGGTTCAGGTGGCTGGCCGCCTCCTGGCTACCACTGCCACCACCACGCATCGCCGCCCCGCCACCCTTGCCGGACTGCTGCGCCAAGATGGCGTACTTGACCTGCTCCGAGATGGCACCGCCATTGCCGCCATTACCGCCCGGTGTACCGGCAAAGGCACCCTGCAGGGCCGCTGCCAGCGAACCGACGGTGCTGTTGGTGGCGGCCATACCCCCACCGCTACTGCTCCCATTGCTGCCGCCACCTCCACCGCCACCTCCGCGGCGCATCAGGTGATGGCCACCGCGCTGCCGCTGGGACCAGAACTGTGGATGCTGCTGCTTGATGTGGCGCTCCATGTTGGAGCGCAGCGTGAACCGGGCGGAGCAGTGTTCGCAGGCGAACGGCCGCTCGGTCCGGTAGCGGCGCTGCTTCTGCTTCGGCATCAGCACCCCGTTCTTGATCACCATCTTGACCGGCCCGACGCCGGACGCGCCGCCCCCACCGTACCCGGTGACAGAGGCGGCCGCTGCGGCAGCTAACGCTGCGGCCACCGGTTTGCTGGTGTTGCTGCCGCCGCCGCCGCCACTGCTGCTGTTGCCGCTGGACACGCTGCTACCGGGCGCCGCACTGTTGCTCGTGCCGCTGCCGATCGGTGTTGCCAGCGGTGACGGTGCGACGGCGGACGGTGTCAGCAGCTGCTTGGGTGGTGTGGCGTGCACCGATGACGCCGCCGCCGGCTCGCCCGACTTGGTGCCGCTGTTCGGTGGTGTGTCCGACGCCGGCGGCGGATAGAACGGATGCATCAGCAGCGGGTGCTGCTGCTGGTGGTGGTGGTGGTGGTGGTTGCGACCGCCGACGGTGTTGGCGGCGGCAGCGGTGACTGCGGCCGCCGCCGCCAGGTTCGGCAGCGCCCCGACCAGCCCGAAGTCCTTCCCGAGCAGCTCGCCGAGGGCGGCCGCCGAGGCGCCGGCCGCCAGCATCGGGTTCTGCAGGAACGGTGGGAACGACGGCAGCTGCAGTGAGTTGTACAGGTGGTAGAACTGGAAGATGTTCATCGGGTCGAGCTTCGCGAACGTGTCGTTGAAGAGCTGGAACTGCTGCTGCTGCTGTTGCTGCTGCTGCTGGGCCAGGTTGACCTTGGACAGCTTCGGGAGCTGGTCGAGGCCAGCCGCGTCCCGACCACCCGCCTGCACCGCGTCGTCCTCCTCACCAGCGGGCTCCACCACGTCCCGCTGGTGATGGTGCTGGGGCTGTTTGGCAGACCCACCAGCAGTACGTTTGCCAAATCGCGGCCCACTCTCCACACCGTTCAGCTGCTGCTGCTGCTGCGGCTGCTGGTGGTGTCGATGTTGCCGCAGATGCTGCTCCTCCTCCTCGTCGTCTTCATCCTCCTCACCGTCGGTCGACAGCGCCGGTGGTGGCACGGCTGCGGCGACCTTCCGGGTGGTTGGTGCCACGGCTGCCGTCGACTTCTTGCTCAGATCCAGCGCGTCCATGCTCAGATCGATCGGCGAGTGCTTCTCGCGCCGTTCGCCCTCGCTGCCCGCCGGCTTCCTCCTGTGCGGCGGCTGTGCGTCCTCCTCCATCTCGTCCTCGTCGTCCTCGTCCTCGTCGAGCAGTGCGTCCTCCTCCTGGGGCGGTGTCAGCTGGTTCAGCTTCTCCAGACTCTTCACCTGGATCTTGGCGGCGGCGATCGCACTGCTGCTGCTGCTCGGTGTTGGCGGTGTCTGCAGGAGTAGGCTCGTCTCCAGCAGTGGATGCTGCTGCTGCTGCTGCTGGATCAAACCGAGCGGTACCGGCGGCACCAGCATGTCCTTGAGGTGCTGCGACGAGAGCGGCGTGCTGCTGCGTGCCTCCGACGCCACGGCCCCCACCTGCTCCAGCATCGTCGGCGTGTACGACCCGTCCGCCGGCGGTGTGCTGAACATGTGCAGCTTCTTCAGCGGGTCGTCGCAGGACGAGTCCTCCGACGGGTGGTAGATGATCGCGCGCTTCACGTCCTCGCGCGTCGTCCGGCCGTGCCGGTTGCGCAGGTGCCGCTCGCAGTTCGCCTTCGTCGTGAACGCGTAGTTGCAGAGCGCACACTCGTACGGCCGGTCGCCGTTGTGCGTGCGCATGTGCCGGATCAGCGTCGCCTTGTCGCTCACGACGTACCGGCACATGTTGCACTGGTACGGGCCCGGCCCGGCCGCCGTCACGTGCGTCCTGTTGTGGCCCTTCAGGGCGCGCAGGTTCGGGAACACGGCCGTGCAGATGCGGCACGGGAACTGGCCTCTCAGCTTCATCCGCCGGAACTCGGCCGTGAACGCGTCCTGCGCTTCCTCCGGCTCGTCGCGCGACCCGGTCGAGTGGGCGTACATACCGCCGCCTCCACCGTCGCTGCCCGCGCCGTCAAGCAACCCTGAGAGGGGCGTGTGGCGACCGCCACCACCACCACCACCACCGTCTAGCTGCCGCCCGAACAGTCCCCCGGACGAGGCCACGTTGATGATCGACTGGATGTCGGCGAGATCCTTCCCGCTGTCAACCAAGTGATGGTGGTGGTGCTGCTGCTGCTGCTGGTACAGCGCCATGTTGGAGGCGTAGTACAGCGGGAGTGCGTTGGAGCCGCCACCCCCGGTGGGCGAACCGAGCGGTTCCTGCTTCAGGGCCGGCACCGGCGACGAGAACGACTTGTCCAGCGAGGACGGTGTCGTCGGTGCCTCCGACAGCGTGCCGACCGACCGGTTCTGCAGGTCCAGATTCGCGAAGAAGTCCTCTCGGCGCACCAGGTGCGCTGTCTGCTGCTGCTGCTGCCGGCGATGATGTTGCCGGTTGCGGTCGTCCTCCTCGTCGTCCAGGAGGGGACGTCGCGGTGTCCCACCACAGGATGAGCCCGCCTCCTCTGACCCGGACCCACCGCCTCCACCACCACCTCCACCCGACGTGTCCGACTCGCTCGGGGCGCGCTTCCGGCGGCGACCTCCACCGCCGCTTCCACCACAGTCGTGCGCGTGCATCGCGAGCGTCTTCGCGCTCGGGAACGCCCGGTAGCAGCGGGCACACTCGTACTTCTGGCTCGTCACCGGCGTCCGGATGCTCTGCTCGCACAGGTTCTTCGCGATCAGCGGGAACTTCTCGCTCGAGAAGTCGACGAACGTCAGGTCCTTGAAGCCGGGCGTGATGTTCTGGTAGTTGTTGTTGCTGCAGCGGTGCGCGTTCAGCGCCCGGTGGCTGCGGAACACGACCTCGCAGTGCCGGCACTTGGCCGGTATGTGCGGGTGCTCGTGGTCGAGGTGCTGCTCGAGCGTGACCATGCTCGCGAAGTCGTTCCGCACGCACACCGGGCAGCAGTAGCGCTGGCCGGTGGCCGTGGGGCCGCCGCCGCCGCCCTCCACCAGGTTGTTGTTGTTGATGGTGGTGCGCACCTTGCGGTAGTGCTGCTGCCGGCCACCCTCGTCGCCGCTGTCCTCCTGGGCCAGCACGTCGTCGTCCACCAGCATCGCCGTACCCATCAGGTCGTGGTCGTCGTCGCCGTCGTCGGTGGGCTCGTCGCGGCCCGCCCCGGCCGTGAACAGGGCCCGCTTCTTCTTCTTGCGCGGCTGCCGCCGGTAGTCGTCGTCCTCGTCGCCCTCCTCGTCCTCCGGCACGTCCTCCCGCTTCTTGCGGTAGTGGCCGCCACCGCCGCCCGAGCGTCCCCGGACCGGTGTCTTGGTGCTGGTCGCCGCGCCGCTCCCGTCCGACGAGGAGCCACCGCCACCAACACCTCCACCACCACCGCCTCCGCCGACCGGCGGTTCGCTCTCGAAGCTGTCGCGCCCGGACGGGTACTTGTGGGTGCGCATGTGCCGGTGCATGTTCCCGTTCGTGGTGAACGTGAGGCTGCAGTACTTGCAGTTGAACGGCCGCTCGCCCGTGTGCACCAGGACGTGCCGGTCGAGGGAGGACGCCGACGACAGCACCTTCGCGCAGATCCGGCAGCAGAAGCTGGCGGACGCGACGGCCGTCGCCGCCGACTCCGACTCGGCGTTGTGCAGCCGGATGTGCTCGGTGAAGGCGCGCTGCGTCGGCGAGACGCAGTCGCAGATCGGGCAGACGTAGCGCTTGCCGGCCGGTTCGTCCTCGTCGTCGTCGTTGTGGTCGTCGCCGGCGGTGCGCCGGCTCGGCGGCCCACCACGCTGCTGCTTCCCGCTCGGTGCCGGCGGCGTCGCGGTCGCGTTGGTGCCGGTGAGCGCCGCGCTCAGCTGCGCCATCTGCCGGTGCTGCTGCTGGAGCAGCATCTCCGCCGTCGACTCCAGCGAGCGCTTGCCGCGGCCGACGCCACCACCCTGAGCGATCTTGAGCGTCTTCCGCCGCAGCATGTCGTCCGTCAGCTGGTGCAGGTGCTCGCTGCGCTGCCGGCTCACCGGCTGGTGGTGATGGTGGTGACTTTGGTTGCTGCTGCTGCCACTGCCGCTACTACTCTGTCGGTGGTGCTGCCGGTGGTGGTGGTGGTGGTGGTGGTGCTGGGCATCCTCTGCACCCGCTGCACCCGCCGTGCCCGTCTCGTCACCCTCCCGGTCGTCCTCGGCTTCCTCCTCGCCGCTACCACTTCGGCTGGCCTTCTCCTCCGCGGCGTCTTCGGCCTGCCGCTCCTCCGTCTGCTGCTCGGTGTCGCTCGGCTGCGGCGACTCTGTCTCGGCGGCCGTCTCCGGCGTTTCGGCCTTTATCACGGCACGCACGAACGCGTCCGGCGGGGAGGGGGGCGCCGCCACCGTGCCGCTGCCGGTGTCCATGGTCTGCACGTCCAGCTGTCGGGGGGGCGAAACCATATCCTGCACCGCGCGCGTCCGTCGCCAAACGATGATATTCGCGTCACCAATCAGTCGAGTCGGGATTTCTGGGGAGGGACGAAAGAAAGTTTGGTTAGCTTTTGTTTTTAAAGCGCACGACATTATTCCAACCAAAAAAGGCGACCATCTCATTCACCTGGAGTTCTCCAGTGATCGGTCACCAGATAGCAGATATTGTCATATTGTATTGTCACCCATCACTAGGGCAGATGACCCTCAAGAAAGGAATGACCCGTACCGTAAAAACCTGACACTATTTAGACTATGCATCGCTGTAAAAAGCCTCCACTCGGAGATCCTACGAGATCCCACTCGGGTTAGCGATCTTTGGACACCTTCAGGCGTTAACAGGGTTGGCTGGCTGTCCTTTCCAACGTCCAGAGCTCGCTTTCTTCAAATGTCATCAAATCGACGTCTCCTAGCGTTTATTCTTGATTCTCGATTCTTGACGACCCAACAACGTCGAAAGCGAGCGCCAATTTCTGGCTGGCCAGATCAATTCCAAAATGGCCGACACTTAGTTGCGGAACCTATTCCTATACACGTCCGCTGCGCCGCATTCCTTTCCCGTCCCGTCCTCCTCTAGATAGCGCGATAAGTGAGAGCGCACGCAACATCCAATCTAGCCGCGTTCATCCCCACACCGTGTCGGTCGTGCGGGCGCACTGGACTTCGTCCGTCGCTCGTATCTTGCCGGCCCGTTTTGCGATTTATAATAAGTATCGACACGGAATTACACCATGCGCGTCTGTCTAGCCTCTCCGGTGACGGTGGCCTCCACGGATCTTTCACAAAATTCCATCATCACACCGCCCCCCCTTCCTTCGAGGTCAGGCCAAGCTAGAGGCCGCCTCTCCATCGTGCGCTTATCTTGTGCTTCACAATAAAACCAACAGCACGACACACAAAAATCACCCTCCGTGTGTCTGTAGAGGTGCGCCCTGGGAGAGTGTGTATCCCAGTAATCGATTCGTGGGGCCGCTCAACGCGCTAGGCGGTTGCGTTTTGCTGTCCCCGGAGAAGAAATCAGTGAAGATTACCCCCGCCACACCCGGCCGCCCCAACCCCAACTCGTGCCGCGTCATCCACCGCGTCGTCCAATCGCGAAATAAAATCATAAAGCTCACGAGAGAGAAACTGACCGCCATCTTTGGGACAGTGTGGGGAGGAGGAGGGGGGATGGCGTGCACAAACACACATGCCCCTAGAGCGCGCGAGGAAGAGTGCTGCTGCTGCTGCTGCTGCAATGACAATCACCTCTCGCCTCTGGCCAGCTCCCGGGCTTTACAGCGCAAACGTGTACACTGCTTTTGCTCTCGTCTTCTTCGCTCGCGTCTTCTTTTCCCTGCATGATACCGCCGCGCCGGCAGACGGCCGGCAGCCGATAACGATAAGCGCATACAAATTTGAAGTTCATTTAGATGGTAATCACTCATCGCGATCTGTACATCGGCTGGAGCAGGGGGTTGGTACCCGTAGGTGATGATAAATTGATGCGAATCAGCACCGAAATTGATGTTGATGACACACCAGGAACAACGTACATCTCTGGCGTGTGCGTATGTGTGTTTGCGCTCCAACCCCGCTCCAATGACACGCCAGTTATCGGCCAACGATGACTCGGTGTACTTGTGTACTGCTGCTCCGCCCGGGAGTTGCGCTCACACAGCTGCCGATAGCACAGCGCCCATTGCTAACTTCACAGAACTTCACCTGGATCATCCCAATAATCGCCCTCAACTCAAGTCATTAGGTCGCCGAGACCTAGTTCCACGTCAATACTTTGCGTCCTGCGAATCCCCTCTGGAGGTACCAATTCCATTAGAACCTTACCGAACTTCTGGTTTCACATTGCCCCTCCCCGCGGGGCACGCCGTAGAACTGATTGCGAACGCAGGGCGCGCAACTACACCCGCGGTAGATAACACACGAACGCGCGGTGAACGCAAGTCACCCATGTCCCGAGAGACCCCAGATAGAAATTCTCGGAAGCGGCATTAGCTCCGCCAAGATAGAGAGCGAAAATGAATCATCGTCACGCAATGATCTTCTCCACTCTCTACCTCGGGGGGACCGGATTCCTAACCTCATGTGCGCCGCACTTCCGGTCCGGTCGAGGTTCTCTCTCTCTCTCTCTCTCTTTCGCTCACTAACACTGCGTGTCGCTAGCTAGGTAGAGTCTGCCCATATTGTCGCGTTCGAATTCGGAGCACATTATTCGCGTGTGTGCACACACACGTCTGACTTCCGACATATCGGACGCAGGGGTACTGGTGCTGCCAGAGAGCGAGGGAGAGAGCGGCTCCAGGACCCCACCCCACATCCAGTGGTGGTTTCTTTTGCGCTGCGAACTAGGGAAGCCTTTCAGGACACCTGTCTACGGCGTGGGTCACAGGATGGTCTTCGGGCGCGCTTCCGCGTGCATTTGATAGCCTGGCCATATCGTCCAGTGTACACCCGGACGAGACGCAACTGACAGATTGAGAGATGGCTGTGGGTATTGATTGGTGCTGTGCCTGAAAGGTGTACTGTTGGGCGCTGCTCTGCTCTGCAGGATATTTCGCTCTACTACACTTACTCCACTCACCAAGCGCACGCTTGCAAGCCAGCATTCGCGGACATTCACAACTGATTCACGTAGACAGTGCACGGCTTCACATAACTCGTTCGGGATGTCCACAGGATATTGCTTAATTGTTAAAAACGGTTGGCCACGAGTTGTTTGGCTGGAGCGTTATGAACGTTACCCTACGCCTATAGATCTATTACAGTATAGTTAGGCTCCAAGCACTCACACACACACAAAGACACACAAACACACGCGCGCGCTGTTTCGCAGAGCTGTCATGGAGCAGCGCAGCAGAGGCAAGGCAAGAGTAGACAACCGTGCGTCCTTTCCAAGCTACTTTTGAGCTGCTTAAGAGCATCGACTGCTGCTGCTGCGCGCGCTCCCGAGGCATACGCGCACACCACCGTCCGGCGTTCTTTCCGTTTCAAGCTCGACACCCCGACTGACACGAGCCGACGAGGTCGAAGCTGCTGCTGGTGCGGCTGCTGCTGCTGCTGCTGCTGTTGAGACCCGATCCGATGATGGCGAGTCTGCTCCTTTGGAGACTGCGAGAGCGAGAGAGAGAGCGCGAGCGAAGGAGCGGGAAAGAACTCGCGAGAGATCTGAGCAGAAGTACGATCTCAGCCCATCGTATCCTGAATGAAAGGCAGCAAAGCAAGCAGCAGCAGCAGCAGAGAGAAACCTACACTGCGCAGCACGCACCACACCGTCGAGAGGCGGCCCCTTGTGTGCTCCGGCAGTCTCTCTCTCTCTCTCTCTCTCTCTCGCTCTTTCGGGCCGGTACACCTGCCACACTCCCTGCCGCAACTCACCGTTGGCGAGAGTATATCTCGTGCTATCTTGATGAACGCAAAGTTCTTCCTCCTTCCTTTTCCACAGAGGGGGCTCTCTTCCAGAGGTGTCCTCACGTCGGAGCTGCGTTTGCAGCGGTTTTCGTCGTGTGTTTTTCTTCTTCTTCTTCACCGTCATCATCATCACACAGCGTCACACGCGATTGGTTCTGCGCGCTGACGAGATGAGGCACACCCGCGTACATAAGCGTCCATCCATGTTTCCGTCCTTTTCGCACACGGATATCCAGTTTGCGTTCCTCTCCCCAACAGCAACGGCAGTCAATCAAGAAACCGACGACAGAGTGGCAATACTCCGCAGGACACACCATCGGGTTGGGAGAGTTCGTTTGGACATGAGAAGCATGATTTATCAGGAAGGGAATACGACGCACCGGAGCATCCTGTTGGCTCCTCCAATCGGGCCCCTTCCTCCTTGCGCAAACGTACAAGCGACTGTAGCGTAAGGGACGCCCGCTTTTACGTTATCTTCCCCATCCAATCTACTGCTGCTCTGCAGCAGCAAAAAGCACACGCACACCCCAATGTCTCCTGCTGTCTCCGGCCATACCTCACACGGCAGAGTTATATCCCGCGTGAGCGCTGATCTAAAGGAGATGAGGACATACGAACGCAAGCGAGCAGCGAGCAAGAGAAAGCAAGACAGAGGAGAGAGAGAGCGAGAGAGTAGCATCAGTTCGTGGTGGTAAGGGGGGTGTGGGAGGACGAACGGGGTGGAGGTGGGACGGTGGTTGTCAGGAAGAGGAATAAAACTACCCAGCCGTAACGAACAAACGAAACGACACAGCCCCTCTTCCACTGTGCGACTTCGGGTCCGAAAGAAGGACGCACGGGGAGCCACAACCACCACCACCACCAACCACATTATACACGCGCTGGTGTGAGCGCAGTTGTGTGTGTATGTGTGTGTGTTTTGTCGGTTATTTTCCATTTTTAAACAATTGTTTCGAAAGGGTTGAAATCGTGAGCGAGCGTGAAACAGGGATGGCGATCGAACAGATTCCAAAACGGCCGTGAGAGGGCGCAGGATTCGCGAAACAAAGCAAGAGGAGGGGGAGGGCGCTCCCAACCCCAACACAGCGTCTTCATGCCCGCTCAATCCCCCCCCCAAATGGACATACATATATGGCGCTGCTCTTCAACCGCGCTTGTAGTTCGTTAGTCCGCCGTCTCTTTTCGGTACGGAGCAGGAAAGGCTTCTTGTTTTCTTCGCTCCACAGCAGCAGCAGCAGCAGCAGCAGTGGAGTAGTACGAGCGTAAAATCTTATTGATTGGTTACCATGGTAGCCGGTCGGGACCACCACAGAAAGCCCGATGCCGGAGTCTCTGAAACGATGCACGGGGTTTTTCCCCCCAGTCGCGCTCTTCGTATGTCTCGTCCCGGTGCACACCACGCCAGAACCTGCCTATGTCTTGTTGTGTCCAAGATGGAGTTTCGGAGTTCTTGTACTGCAAGAAGTCGCCTTGGATTTCCCTATGGATATGCATTCATGAAGATATTGATGTGGTTGATGGATCTTCCAAATTTAGCACCAGAACAGGCCCCTAGATAGCAGATGTGAGCACAGTGAGTCACACGCACCACACATCGCATCACCGCGGTGACTTACAAGACCTTGGAATTGGTGCGGGCCGCTCCAACGCCCGAATGATACAGCACCCTTGTTGTACACGCCCGCTCGCACAGTCTCTGCTCTCACTTTCGTCACACATCGAGAGACGCAGCCGCCTTCGCGCACTTCCTTCCTCTTGCGTCACACCGGCGGCGACCCCAGGCGCTTCCTGCGAAAGGCGGAAAGTGCGGACTCTCCGGAGCGCGCTTCGAAGGACGCGACAGCGACGAGAGCAGCAGATGCGTGATAATCGCGTGCAGATGTGCAATTAACGGGTTGTCCCAAGGTGTCGCGCTGGTTGGTCGCGGCTGAGTGTGTTTCCGAGGCTTGTCTATTGGAGCAAACGTTGGTCCATACCCTCGCTTGCTGGATTTCATCAACAAGTTCAAATAGAGTGTATTGCCGGTTTACTTCGGAGGTTTCTGTACAAAGAATATCGTTTCAAACATTAAATTCTGGGATGTACAAGTCGTACCAGCAGAGTCAGTTTGAGGACAACTAAGTGTGCTTTTCTGGACGCTGTCGCAGTAATGGACAAGCGTGTATGAAAGTCACGACAAACCCCGTTACAGCAGCAGACACGAGAGGAGTTGAAGACGAGAACGGAAATAGAGCTATCTCTCGTACGCACACCCAAAGCTCCTCACGTGACGCCCGTGTCTCCTGCGGCTTTCTGCATACGGCATAGACACTACGAAAGCCAGTCTGCCAGCACGCGGCCGAGAAAGAGCAAAACAAGATTATCGAAGTCACAGAGAACGCACACAAAAAAAAGGCAGGAAAAGGTAACGTCCTCTCGCGTCCGTGCGTTCTCTGCTGTCAGTCGGACGGACCCGAGCCGAGTCGTCCTAATCAAATTATGTGATTAGCTCCCATCCTCTTCTTGTTTTTCACGCGCACCACAAGATGAAACCCGCTGCCGCGGCGACGGCACAGGGTATTGATTTTAGATGGCTCCTTTCGCGACCAATTAAGGACCACGGACAGCGCCAAAGAGAGAGAGAGAACCCAAACCAAGCCCGACCAAAAAACCCCCCGTGGTTGATGGTTCTACAGAAGAAACGGCGCCATTTTCAATCGTTCTCCATTCGCGCTCGGTGTGCAGGGTTCGCCCGGCCGGATCTGCCAGCGGGACAGATGTTTGGCACGTGCCTTTTTTCAAACCAAACAATGCTCCATCCAATGCTGAGGGGTCTTTACCCGGGGGTGAAAGATACGTGCGAGGTTCGGTTTTGTAACCGTTGCTCGTCGACGTCCGCCGCCGCTCCCGTGTGTCCTCTTGCGTGTGGACGACGTACGAGGGAAACGTAAGAACAAGCACATATGTATGTGTGAGAGGGATGAGACGGGAGGAGGGGGTGCTCCAGAGGCGGTGAGGGGTTGTGGGAGGCAGTCGTGACTACTGCCTGCGCTCCGGTCGATAGATCATCAAATCTGCCCTCTTTATTTATTCTGCCCCGAATCAGATACTTCCCTGCCACGAACTGGCTGTGCGCGCGCGTTTGTGTCTGTGAGTCGTCCCAATGAAGCCCAACGACTCTTCCAGCCCCGCCGGCTTCAGAGGGGGATGTAATAGACTACAGGGACGTACAGGATTTAGCTCCCTCCTCTGTGCGAGAGTCGATCGATACAACTCTCTGCACGTATGTGTGTGTGTGTCTGGCACAGAAGGGTGGGTGTTGCTGTTTGCGTGGGGGATACTCCCGGGATATTACTTCCTACACCCTAACGAGATCCTACAGCGAGAGGGCAAAACGAACGCTATCCCCCTTCGGCGAGGGAAAGCGAGAACCAACCATTTTTCTTCCCTCCTGGGTCGGGTGTCCTGATACGGACTCCGCTCTAGCGTTTATCTACAGCAGCAGCAGCAGCAGCAGCAGCAGGTGAGTCAACAAAACAAGATGGCGTGTGCTCATAACGCACACGCACACATTTATTGGGCGAATTTCGCAACAAAACGGTGAGGGTGTACAGTGCCAGAAGATCGGCCGTCCATGATTGCGTTTGGGAATATGGCGTCCTTCCACTTCCGGGTGAGTCATGGGATTGTTGGTGCTGTTTTAAGTCTTCTTTCGAAGAACGGGAAGAACCTGCTCTCTACCGCAACGCACCCCACAGTATGCCCTCCTTTTCCATCTCCCAGGCAAGAAGCAGACACACGGCAAACATACTCCCAAAGCTGCAGTATAATCCTCCGAAGCGCTCCAAAGTTTAGATGAAACAGAGCAGAGCAGAGTACGAAAGAGAGCAGAGCGTTGGGAGGTACACAGGCGGGAGTTGGTATCGATTTCGAAACTCACGAACTTGACCCAAACGGAGGAGGGGGGGGGGGTGCTCAGAGCAGTGGGAAGCGCGGGGACACCTACTCAACCGCTCCGGGAGACACACGTTGCCAGGCAGCGGGCGTTCACAAATAATGGCTGCCGCAGGATGTCCGGATGTGTTCGGGAGGTAAGAATGCACGAGACAAAGGCGAAACCGGGCGCGAAGGAGAGAAAGAGAGTCGGCGAGTCGGCGAGAAGGAACGAGCATGATGGATGGAAAACGCTAGAGGGGGAAGCATGGGATCCGCCACCGAGGAGCCTTCCGATTCCATCCACAAACTCCCCTGCCAGTTTCTCGCTCGCTCTCTCTCTCTCCCACCCTCTCTCTTTTTAGATTCTGGTCGTCCCGTTCGCCCCGCTTCTCGGCTCAGAACGCCGCGCTTACCACAGGCCATCATCATCCTTGAGCATTCTTTTCTAAACCCCCGTCCAGAAGCTCCTTGGTGATGCGCTGTGTTGATGTTTGGGGTTGACACGGGTAGGCTTCACCGTTCGCCCGCGCATAGATGTACAAATGAGCGGTTGTAGCTTGGAAGATAAGAATGCCCCCTCTGCCGCCGAAAAGGCCGAAATCGATCTTTTACCACGGAAGACACCGTCGAAGACACGAAGAATGTTTGGAGCGCACGATACAGAAGCAGAGAACAAAAAACCGCCCTCGGCTTTTAAGCTAATGAAATTACGAAATTGATTGGAATAGCACGCACACGCGCACACACACAGACACACTCAACGCACACACACACACACACCACGTTGGAAAAGGATCAATCGGAGAGGAACTGATTGGAGCCTTCCAGATAGGAGTCGGAATAGCTCGCGTTTCACACGATGCTCTCCTTGTCCTCCCAGTCGTCCCAATGCCCCTGTTTTGTCCCGCAGCGCACACCTTCCGACATAAAGCGCGGACTGCGCAGGTCATTAAAGAAGAGCACATCCACAGCCGGGCGAGCTGCTCTGCTCTCGCAATCTCGTCGCGAAAAAAAAAAGCAAGACCCCCATACACCTCGGGGTACACATCTGAACGCCGCGCGGCGGATCGATACCGCGGCAATGGACAAGGAGGAGGACATGGAACTGGAGCAGACCATCGCAAGCCCGGAAGGAAATGGAAAACAGGAATCTGCGAGTGCTGCCACCGGGTGAGCGCGAGCCCTGCACGAACAAACAAACAAAAAATGGCGCAGCTCAGGGCGCAGCGTTCATCCGCCATCACTCCGTGCTGCTGCCGTCGGCCATGTTTATCTCGCTCTCGCACTTGCTCGCCCGCGGCTGCTGCCGGCGAGAGCACACATCCTGCGCTGAGATTGGCTCATCCGAGAACCCCTCTCGGCATCTCCATTCGACACCCGACGCACACACACACCGACACACGTACGGTATTGATTAATGTGGGTAGGGTGAGCCGCACCCATATATTGCGTTGTGCACTCTTTCTCTGGCGCGAGAGGATGTATTTCATCTTGAGCGGAGCTGCTGCTGCTGCCACCGCTTCTGTTGCTGTAGGGCATCGCACGGTCTCTGGTATGTACATGTGGTATGTATAGCGGACACGCCAGCGCTAGAGAGCAGTGTGGCAGGCGCAGATGGCAGATACTATCGATCGGCTGCTCAGGGCGTTCCATCTCGCTTTGTTCTCCCGCTCAGAAGCCGTACGACAGAAGGGCACCCGCCGTGCGCGCATCCTGATTTGACCGGTTTCGGAAAGGGCGCACAGCAGCGAAGAAGAAGAACTGTACCACAATTGGTGCACACGCACGTGGAGGGAAAGCAAAATGGCGGCTCGGCGTGCTGGTTGACGCCAGTGCTGTTCCTACTGCCCGCGCGAGCTTCGAGAAGACGCGGCATTATGTCATCTGCATTAGCACCTCCAGCAGCCGTTAAATGAGCGCGAACAATATGAAAATCATGAACTCCCTCTCCACCACGCCCGTCATCATCTCCACAAACGGCCGGTAAACAAATGTGACGACCATTATCACATACAAATTTCGTCGCAGGCAAGGCAAGGTGTAACGACGCGCGAACTGTGAACACGACGACGCCCCGGAGGAGTGGGCAGGAAGATTGGCGTATGAGGGTTTTTTTTTATTTTTACTTCTATTATCATCACGCGCGGTAAGTCGCGCTCAACCCAGGCACACCCGTTTCACCGGTAGCCCTACCGGTGGTAGTGTTGCTTTGTAACGATGATGACATTTGAAAGCCTTTTACTGCCCAGTGTGGAGTGTGTTTTTTGTGCTGTTTTACTATTGCTATATGATTTTTATTTATTTTTTGTTGCACAAAATATTTGCCCTCGTCTCCAATGTTTGGAAAGGTTGCATTTAGTTGGTAGATAGTTTGAGAACATGAAGTATACTTCAAGTGTGAAGTAGGAATAGGTTGTTTTAGAACAGTGGTGCTTCTGAAGAGATAGTTCCGAGAAGGTCATGTATAACGGGGAGTAGAAGAGTTCACTTTTGACAGCTCGCGACTGCGGCTTTGTTTACATTGGCAGTGAAATATTTCATTCGCTTCAGTGTTCTAAATGAAGAGTCTATTCCTGTCTATACAATACAGCCTTAATCAACGTCATAGGAAAAAACAGCCTCATACACACAAAACACGTACACACGCACTATTCCCACCGTTCTTCTCCTTCCGCTGCATCTCACCTCCGCAGTGAGAGAGTCTGCACCTGTCAAGCGATGCGGAGAGTGGATGATGGTAGGGAACCGCTCTCAAACTAGTCGGTTCTGAGCCCAAGCACAATTGACAGGTGTGTCCGGAGCGAGTTCTAAACGATTGCGTGCGAAGGATAAGCACGATCGGTACGAGATCAATTGGATACGTTGTGTACTGGAGGCATCGCTGCGCGCTCCTCCTCCCTCGTAGAGCGAATGAAATCGAGAAATGAGGAGAGCTGGAGAGATAGAGAGCGCCCCAATTAACTTCGCTGCTACAAGCGCGGCACAGGGATAACAAACGAGTCTTCCCGCGCAGCATGGAACATCCCCTACAGCAGCAGCAGCAGCAGCAGCCGCAGCAGGTGAACCTGAACGAAGAGCAGACCCCAAGAGCCGCAGCAGCTCCAGCGAACGAAGTCGCCCCGCGTGTGCCAGTGAACAAAGTGGAAAGAGAGAGAAAAAAAAGGTAAGAAATAAAATAAACCGGCAACAAAATTGTCTTGAGCAGCAGCTTGAAGATCAATTCGCTCTTACACCATCACCTTCTCTTGCTTCTCCTTCTATCCGGCGCGGCCTGTGTGTGTCATATACTACGGGAACCCTTCTTCAGACGCAGGAAGATTCACCTCTTGAATGCGTTAATTTCCACAGCCACCAGCCAACCGTGTCGCCGGCGTCTTTTCTTCGCTCATACTTCTTCTCCGTCCCAGAATGAAGATCACAAGAATCACTCTTAAATGGTATGTGTATGTGTGTGTGTGTGTTTGTGTGAAGAGCAAAATATTGTCTGATGATCTTCTCCGGGGCATGATTATTCTTGCCCCGTCTGCTTCCTCTTCTCGCGAGATCGCGCCTTCTTCCCGCTACAGTAACGTCTCTTTTCTTTGGACGGAGAACAAAGAAGAGTCCATCTCGTATCTTGCCCAACCCTGTCCATCTCCGTCGATCCCCCCCGCCAATGCCCTCAAGATCAACAGCTCGATCCTGATGATAGGGTAGGTAATAGGTGGCACTACCTCCAGAACCTCCAGAGAGTTCACCGGAGTGGTTCGCCAAAAACTTGCGAGATGAACAGAACGGGTGCGCGCGTGCGTATGTGTGTGTGTTTGGGGGTATGTGTGCCTGAAGAGCTCCTACGGGAAAGGAAGCATCCACCGAGACCGACCGACCCTCACACACACACACATGACCACAAGACACGAAGAACACGACGGACCAACGGAAAACCCAGTCAACCGGAGCGGAGCGTGTGTTGTGCTGTGCGCGGTTCTTCGCTGCCTCCGAGGGTACCTTCCGCCCCCATCTGTCCCCGGAGACGCGAGAGGAGAAGAAAAGCCAGCCTAAAAAGAGAGCGAGACCCAACAGCGGACGAAAATCGATCGCCACACATTGTGCGCTCGAGTATGCGCTGATCTTAGCAGCAGCAGCAGCAGCAGAGGACGTGATGAGAATTGCGAACGGAAACTTTTTCCTACCTCCCCCCTTTTACTTAGCAAAAGGTCCAGAGAAGAGGATCCAGAGCGGCGCGGAGAGGAAACGAATCCGTACACTGACCTCGCGCCGCGCTTTGAAAGATGGCCGTTTGGTTTGGGCACCCTGTTCACCAAATCCTTCGGCTCCAAACATTCGCTTCTTCACACGGGAGACATCACTCTCGTGAGACATTCCTGTCCGGTCATGTTGTTAGTTTTCATTTCGAAGTTTTAGGAAGTGATTCTGGCGGCAACATCGCTTCAAAGTTTCTCTAGGTCCACCTGATACTCAAATACGGATGACAGTGCTGTCAAACGGAGTTCCTCCAAATGCAACTGTCATGAGAGATGTAAAGTTCCTTTTGAGAGAACTACCAAAAACCAACTGTCACCATGTAGTTGCACCAAGAAATTGCTCGTTCAGACTGTTTTTGACTGTCAAAAGCGCATTTGTTTACATTTGTTTACGCAGCGCTCCAATCTTGCTGTGTTGTGCCGTGCACGCTTGACGGTTGTGTCACAAACCGAGCGCGAATAGTGGTTTCATTTTTCGCACGCACGCACGCACACGCTGCATAGCATCATTTTCAGTTTCATTTTGCATTTTCAGTTTCATTTTCACGCGCCCCCGTCTTTTCGGTTTCATTCTCGCTTTTCCACCGCGAGCCACGGTTTGTTTTCTCCGATGGAAATGCCTTCCATGTCGCTGCTGCTGCTGCTGTAGCCGTCTTCGCCTCCATCTTCACTCCTTTTGCTTTTCATTTTCCACCTGAATGCTCACCGTACAAACACACACACAACAGCGCGCCTGTAGAGTGAAGTTTGAAGGGAAAAAAAACAAAGCTGCAACGTTTTTCTTTATCTGTTTCTCCGCAGCAAGGAGAAGATGTGCGCAGGGGCGGAGAACGAGCGAGATGAGATGAGGTTGAGCAGCGCGCGCCAAAACGGACAACATTAATGTAAAGGCCACCACACACCACCTCAATTACGCATTCGCCGCCCCTGGCAGATCTTCTTTACCGTGCGCTCTTCCTTCCGCCGGTCAACTCTGGGCTCCGGTGTGCCTTTCACAGTTGTTGTATGGTTCTCTCTGCAACGCCCGATGAGAATAATCTTGAAAAGGTACATCGCGCGCTGGAGGGGGGTGGAACGAGGCTCGCTACAGACAGGGAACGTGCCCTTTCAGCCGCCGTCGGAAAGGAGTTCTCTGATGGGCTCTCCTCTACTCGCGCTGTGAAACCCACTGGACCGTGGATGAGTCTGTTTGTGTGGCGATAGGATCGAAAGGGGAGAGCAGCCCCAGGTGACCATCATGCCGGCCACGATACAAAAAAACAACACCGGGACACCAGGCGGTGAAGCGACGATCTGCAAGAACTTCGATAAGGCGTTCGTTTTTTTCTTGAAAAACGCTACAGCAGGACATTGGTTATCTACCGGAGGCTTCTCACCACTGACTTTGACAACAACATACACACTAAGCTGTCAGAGTAAACCCCCGTAGAGGGCCAAAAACTAAGCGTCAGGCAGGGATTAGACGTCTTTTTTCAAAAAACAAAACAAAAAGGAATAAAGACCTCTCTTCAAGGTCTCCAATACTAGGGCGTCTTCCGTGCAAATGGCGTCACTGATCTTCCGAGCGAACACACCAGAAGATCTCTTAACCGGCATCGCGTATCGTTCCTTTCGCTGTGAAGGTAAAACCCACCGAAGTGGAAAGATGTTGTGAAATGTGAAAAAGAACATGTGCGCGCGCACAGACACAGGCGGCAGCGATAAGCAGGCTTGAAGAAAAAGGGGAGAGAGAGATGGAGAGCGAGAGGACCATTAAACATACACACACACACACACACACATACATGGGCAGCATTAAAAGGAGACACTCCCCTGTCCCCCCCCTCACCTCTTCCAGCGACGACGACCGTCATCCTGTTGGAGGTCTGGGAGAGGAGAAATAAAATAAATTTCCATCATTATTATTAATCACCCGCTTTACGCATCGCGGGAGCGCAGCCGTTGAACGGATACAGAGACAGCAGACAGACACACACGCGCGCGCTCCGACACCGGAGGAGTTTCTTTGTCAGTTAGCGTTTTTCGTGTGTGTTCTCTGCTCCATCTTCTCCCGCATATGACGTTCTTCCAACGGCTCCAAGATCCATCTCGAACGACGGCGGTTGAAGGGAGAAGAGATGGACGAGCAACATCATCTTTGCCACACACCTGGGGGAACGGGGTTCGGACGGTTGTTTCGTTTCCACGCGACGCATGCATGAGTCCCCTACAGAGGAAGAAAAAAAAACAACATGGCCACGGTGGAGAACGGTTGGTGTCACCTCTTCAAGGAACGCATTTTGCATAAAGCGTACGTTACATACGGGCGACACCATCGGGAGATCGAGCCCCCATTATCTCCCCGTACCTGTTGGAATGTTCGGTGGGCCGCTTCTCGACTGCGAGTTTGGCACATTTCTTCAAATAGTTCGCCAAATGAAGGTGCTCCCAACTGGAAGTTCCTGGAAGCGCTCTTCTGGCTCGCACACATCACGACCTGAGATGGGGAAAGAAAGCTGTAACTGGTATGGCAAGTCGACTGCCAAACACAACTGCTGCTGCTGTTACGCCTCCTCCTTCGCTTCGTGAGCTTTGATCGAGGAAAGGAAACGTGATCGCACATTATAATATCGCACCCACATCACCACCACCGCGCTGGCGAGCTTTATAACGCGGATGAGGAAGAGGCAACATGTCGGGCCTCTCTCCTTCTCTGCTCCGTTCCGTGCGAGACCCGCTCGGGTGACAATAGAGTTGAGATAGACGCGCAGGTGATGAGTTAATCCGACGACGCTTAAATTATGTCTTGCCCAGTGCCACCAGCTCCACCTTGGACGAGGAGGCAGGCACAGAAAAGGACAGGGAGAGCGCGCGAGTTGGCCGGAAAAGGTGCGTGAGTGAGTGCGCAAGTTTGGGCCCTCTGAAATGTGTCAATCCCCTTTAGATTTCCATACGCGCGGAGAGTATGTGTGCTGCACGGGCAGGAAATCAATTGGTTGGGAGCGCGCTTTCAACCACGCACAAGATGATGTTATTATGCACGGAGACGACCGATCGAAAGAGACTCTCTTCGTCCTCTCCCACCCGCACCGCCGCCGGGAGCTGATGTCAGTGCTGTCGTCCAGCGTGAGGAGAGGGGTCCCAACTTCGATTTGTTTCTTTCTTTTATTTCTCTCCTCTGCGTTCTTTTTATGGCTTTTCGCACCATCACCACAGCCCGCCATTATGTCGCTGTACAAGCCAGCCGCAACAAGGTCTGGCAGGCCCCGGGAGAAGCAAGCGTTGAACAAATCACGATCACGCGCGGATTTGTGCGGCGTGCGGTTGGGGGATGTCCGGGGTGCGAAGATGAAGTTGGGAACATCAATCAAGGCACACATGGAAACGGCGAGAGGGTTGCAAACTACACCGCGAACAAAGTGCACGCAGATCGGAACGAAGCGGCGGTAAGAAGGAGGACGGCGTCCTCCTGTAACCCAAGTCGTTGTCTGGACGAATCTGATTGGTCCGGAAGACTCTCGTTGGAGCCAATGTTCGAGCTGTGTGCTCCTACTCCTGTCGCGTTTGCCCGTGCACTAAGATCTTCGATCAAGATACAAGTTCTCTCCAACGTGGAGTAGTTCCCGGAGCCTTTTCTAGGCTAGACTGGCTCGTCAGCCGGCACCAGCTATGCTCCATCTCCTATCTAAAAGCATCCTTCTGTTCCACGAACCGCTCGAGTGCGACAAAACAGCAGATGGACCTTTATTACGGCCGGCATGACAGCTGTCAAAACGCAAAAGATCGTTTCGCCCGACCAAACAATGCACCAGGCGCAATGAAGCCAAATGCGGCGACGACGTGACGGTGGGAGGATGCTGAAATTTGCATGATTTCACGTCGCTCGAAAGCAGCGCGTTTCTGTAGCGAGCGACGCATCGAAACTACGTGTTCGACGACTTGAAACAAAACAAAACAAAAAGAAAGACGCCATTCTCCGCACCGCATCAATACAGCACACGTTTGTGCCGTCGCGTCGGATCGAACCGATCGATTTGTACTGCTCCTTCTCCTTCTACTGCGCCACTGCCATCACCATCATCACCATCATCATCACTGATTACATACGAGAGACACGGTCAGTAATTGCGTTCACATCTTCCTTTCGAATGATGGTGGCGAAGGGGAGCGGATGTTGGCGGGCGGGTGTTGGGTAGAAAATAAATGTCACGCAAACTTGTCAATCGTGAAGAACGTGACCGCCGCCGCCGCCGCCGCCGCCGCTCTCGTACATGAATTGCTGGCTTTCAATTGTTCCGTCCATCGGCTCTCCAACGTTTGTAATCTCCACGCACGAAGCTGATCGGCTGAAATCAAGCAACGAAAACGTTGGAGACGGGCCAACACGGAGACACGCCGATGGCCTGCTGCACAAAATGAAAGCAGAACTACGGCGAGCAGTTGTTCAGCAGGATGGCTGCTTAAGCGCTGCTTAGTGGCTGCCTAGTTAGAGCAGGGCTCTCTCGTTTTCTCTCTTTCTCCCTCGCTTCGTTTCTAACGAATTTGTTGTAGCATTCGAAGCAGGCAAGTAAGAGACCTTGGTGTTAGATTTATTGACGTGTTCTTGCGAGTATTCAAGATGGAGATCGCAACAGCATTAGTGTACAACAACATGCATGCGACGAAAAAGCTTCCAACATTCACTTCCCAAATCCAATAAGCGTAATAAGGTCTCGCCAGGCCACCCCAGCCAGGTCGGGCTGCACCCACGCCTCCCGGCACTGGTTTCCTGCGGGAAATTCCAAAAGATCTGCGTCGTCATCGAAATATCGATCTACGGAGGACGTCCCTGCCGACCCCGTGTCTTCGTGAGAAAACGTGCACAGGAGACTAGAGCTGCTGCTCTCGTTCTCCGTGCTTGATTATTCAACCTGTCATTGCTTCCAGCCCCCCAAGTCAGCCACCCACACACACACACACACACATACATCTGCGCTTCTTGCGAATTCGCGTTGTTAGCGGCAAAAGCAGCGCCCCTCCGAAAGCGAAAAGGACGCCATCATGGCTGCGAATCGATGTCGGCCATCTTTGTATGAGTGCAGCGTCCATGGGATGGTGATTGGGGGGCAGCAGCAGGACGAGAACGGAGCCCGCTCATCTCGTTCGAACGAACCAATACCAGCACCGAGCGTAGGTAGAGTCCCCTGTGCCAAGGAACCAACACACACCTGTCAGCCTCCTAGTGCCTGCTGACGCCGTACGTTACGTATACTTGCTTTCTCCCCACATCCCATCCATCCCTCCATTTGCGCCGTGTGTGCGTCCTTACGCGCACGCTCAAACAAAGAGCCTCCGCCTCTTGCCAGCTGGGCAAACGGCAGATTACACACGGAGCACACAGGCAACTTGTATCCCCATGTCATCCTTGTATCCCGCACAGCCCCATTTCCGTGTGGAAACCGAGCAGCTTGGCGTAGGAGTTCAAAGATACCGTCCCTATATGCCTCTCAATACTGTAATCGGTAGCTCTAGCAAGGGGGGCTTGGAAAGCCTA
The DNA here is from genome assembly GCA_000349145.1 of Anopheles dirus. Taxonomy (NCBI): domain Eukaryota; kingdom Metazoa; phylum Arthropoda; class Insecta; order Diptera; family Culicidae; genus Anopheles; species Anopheles dirus. Next base: position 3,140,126 of record KB672491.1, on the reverse strand, counting down.
CAACAAATCCCGAGAGGAACGGGCGCAAAGCGGAAGATGAAGAACAGCACAACGGCTGCTCCGCGCGAGGCTAGGGCATTCTTGGAAAGCCCGCCGATAGCACATGCAGGAAGCCCCATGGGAGAGTTTAGATACTAGCGCGAACGGAAAACAACGTATATAAAGCCCCAACTCAATCTGCAGAGAAGGAAAGAGAGAGAGAGAGAGAGAGAGAGAGAGAGAGAGAGAGAGAGAGAGAGAGAGAGAGAGAGCGTGTTCCGAAAGCGCATCTGACACATCGGGAAATCTCGAAACAAGCCTACTGCAGGACAATAATAGCACATACCAAAGGCCACCCCACACGAATCGCATACACAGCACATCCCCGCGATGTCTTCGCGTTTGTGTGTAGGGTTTCCACCACCAGCAGCTCCGGTGTCGCAACCATAAAAATACATCTCCTATGAAAAAAAAAGACCCAACCTCTCCCTCACTCTCGCTTGCACTCATTCTCTCTTACACACACACACACACATACACACACTCTTTCTCTCACTGTTTGGGGGTGCGCATTCTGCGCATATTCCGCACAAAATAAGAACACATCCCCCCCGACATCCACGAATGGGAACAATTACCCTGGACTCGGTGGTGTGCAGGGCAGAGGGGTTGTGGAGGCCTAACGACCGAACTGGAGAGGAATATGTAGCTTGCACGGTTGTCCTTGGAAGAACCCACCTACCGTGTGTGCTGGGCAGCTTTCCACAACAGCTTGTCTTCACACAACTACTTTGGTGGACAATTTCCCGGAAATGTATGACGCCTCTGTTTCCTCTGCCGTTTATCGGCCCCTCCAGGAAGCTCCAGCTCGTATGTGGAATCTTCCAACGCCCTTACACACGAGCGATCAATCGAAATCCTAGAAGTGGCTGGAGGTCTCGCGGCAGCAACCGTCACTCGTCCTGCTGTCCCGCTCTTTCGTGCACGCCCGTATCCACCTCTATCTGGATGCTATTTCTTCCGCCGCGGTGACCCTCTTTTCCCGCTTCTCCATAATCGATAGCTCACCTAGCTCTCGAAATCGCTGGGGAGCTTGAGGAATTCGTCGAAACACGGTAACTAGAGCCGTGGTATGGTTGGGGTGGAGGTGCGTCGGGGATTTCTCTTATCACACTCTCGGGTGTGTGTGACTCCAATCGCTCTCGCTGAAATTCTTCAAGAAGCGGAAAACAGACGGAGCGACCCGATATGAAACTCTGGCGCAACAAAAAAAAGACGAATTTCAAAACTAACTAATAACCAACGCTTTAACAGCGCACTAACAAGGCGTTGGTGTAATGCACATTACACTACATTCGATTTGAGTTATTTTCTACACAGGACGCATTAAACTCCTCCACCAAGCGGGAAGATTAAGAGACCACCTACCTTATTACGGCCGTCGCATCACCGGACCAGCTCCAGAACAATAGACATTCACACGAGAAAAAAACACACACTTCCACACAAACACAGCGTCACACGCGGTAGTATTGCGGTGAAGTCTTGATATCTGTCAGTATATAGTTTGATTGATGTGTTATTATTTTTATATATTTTTTCTTCTTCTCTCCACAAATCACCAGACGGTGCCGCTGCTGCAGCGTCCATACACTTGCTCACTCATTTCTGCGCGCACACCATCGAACGCGCACATCGGCTTTGGCTAGTCGAGCAGGCGCAGCAGAGTTTTGCTAGATCCGATTTGGTATTTTCGCATGCAGACCACTAACGCATCACACACTACGCGGCACTCGCCCCAAAAAAAAAAATAAAGATGATGTTTTGCGCACCAAAAACTGGCCTTATGGACACACATACACACATACACACAAATTAAAACGCTAGTCTTGAAGATCCTGTACACTGTTAGGCTGCCGTTCGTTGGAATTCTTTGAATCTGAAAACGAGCAAAAAGGTGTTACATGAGAAAGCGACGCACAGAGCAACACTTGTTTAGCACTGCGTCCAATACTGGGCTAACTACACAACTATTGTTCCTGCAGCACACTGGAACACACGCACGCACACACACATACATACGGGAGTTTGATCCGTCCAAGAAACGCTTGCAAAATCACAACGTAATCAAGGAGAACGCACAACGCGTACGCGACATCTTTACACCACGAAGTTCTTGCCACTACTGAAGCCGTCTCCCCCGCCGAGCCTTTTCCACAGCGCTTCGATCCGATCGCTCGGTTCGCACCCAGCAGCAGGATTCTGACGAAAAACAGTCCCCCAGGTCCACGGATAGACTTGCTATTCTTCAGATCGGCACCCAGTCACGACACGCGCGCTATGAGAGTTCGCTTGCGCCTCCTCGCCCTCCAACACTGCGGAGGAGAGAAATTCCCGGAACCAGGGTGGTTGATTGCAGGCCAGAACGTTTCGTTTTTTTTTTCTTGGTTCGTATAAAACTCCTTGGACGCTTCTGCACTCTGTCGCAGGGAATGGATGCCTTTGCGGAACACACTAAACGGCAGCTTCAAGGTGGTTGATGGTCGTAAGTTTGACGATGGAGGTTTGGATTGAAAGGTTTGTGGATGGACGCTTCGATTGGCCGCGAACAAGACTTCTGCACATCGTCCGTTGGTACGTTGTACCAGTGTTCCGCGCGACTCTTACTGCTTGAGTTCAGGTGATCTAGACGCAGGCACCCACCAGTGATTCTTCACACCCATGATGCACTGCACTGACACCTGTGCTAGCCTTAACTTCGGACACTACACAACACTAGACCGCTGACGGGCGGTGGCACTTACAAATTAATCGTACACCAACACACACACACACACTCAGTACACGTTCCAAAACAGCGCACAACCAGGAACTCCAGCCAGCTACTTCAGGGGGTCGGGAGCGTACCAAGAGTGTCGAGATCTCGCTCGAAGCAGCCACCGACCACGACTGATCACCGGCAAGGATCGATCTCGCGCGCAAAGCCTCCTTTCAGCTGCTGCGTGAGTTTTCTTCCCGTCGCGCCAGAGCGAGAGAGGTGGCGAGCGGTGTATACCTCGACGGCTCGCCGCGCAGCTATACCTTCGGAGAGCTGCCGCTCGGAAATGATGATGCCCGCAGACGCCGTACCCTTCGCAGGCTTCGATTATCTGTCCTGCGGTGGTTGCTGCTGAGTGCGCGCACACGCAGATCCCGCCGCTGAGAGACCCCACTCGCACTCAGCACACAGTCCGCCGTCCTGCTTGCGCTGCCGTGGCAGAAGATCCGAGCCCCGTGCACGGGAGCGAGCGAGAAGAGCGGCGGGCGAGAGCTGGCGAGAGAGAGAGCGCGAGAGAGAGAGCCCGGCGGTGCGTTCTCTCGATACGCACGGTGCGCTGTACACACACGTACGGTAACCCTTTCTCCCGGGCCAGTGGTCGGCGATGATTCATTCACCTCAGAAACGGATTGTTCATTCAGCATCAGCAGCCGTCGCCGCCGTCGCCTGCGGCTGCGGCTGCAGCTGGCCCCGAATGAATGGGCAATATCTGTCTTCACGACGCCCGTCTAGGGCACGAGGTGATGGGCAGGCGGTGAGTGAGTTTTGAAGCGAAATTAATTGAATGTTGAAAACAAAATCGGCGCGGATAGGATCAACCGACTTTAAGAATCCACAAGTAGGAGTCTAAGAAAAATTGAAACCAACATGTACCATGTCCTAGTCGCGTGAGTGACTTTGGAAATGTGATAATCTTGAAATGATTCTTAAATGATTATTTAAAAAAAATCTTTCTCATATATCTCTGGGACATGCCTCCATGCATTGTTGTAACTCATCGTCATCCTACAAAAAAAAACTTTAAAATCATTGTGGCCATGATAGCACATCACTAGCGTAGTAGTTTTCCACTACAAGGTTTCCAACATCGTAATATTGGACATTATGCTGCCGGGCATCTTACTGTTCTAGATTCGTTCGACATGCGATTCAGCCAATTGGACTGTCGATTGTTCTCGACCGTCTGCAACTGGTAGCGTCAGCAGGCAGGCAGACATGCAGACAACAATCGGCAATGTACGGCAAACGTACGGATACAGCGGGGCGACAATTGTGTCTGGACTCCAGCATAAAACTATTAGACGCACTCCTGGGGTAGGATGATCTGACCATGAGCTACTTTCAATTCATGTGGGCTTTTTCCACCGAATAACTGACTAGATTGTCGTTTTCTTGGAGCGATCGACAACAATGGTGGCTGGAATGGCGGGAACAAATACGTCTGGAGAATCTAGGTCAGGCGATAGTGGAAAATTTTCAGAACATTTACGTTCTTCGATAGCGTGACTCACTAGAACATCGGTTCTTTGCGCAGATCCATACTAGCTGGAAAAAGGCTGAGTTTGATGCAGGATTTTGCATACAGGAAAACTGCACTGAGGTGAACATCATGTTCCGGGATCACACCGGCCCAGGAAGTGTCCCGAGTGAACGACAGGAACAAGATACCATAGAAAATTCTTCCTCCCTCTCGTGGATGGCAGGAATGACACTCAACGCATCCAAGGTGCATGAGATCGCCGGCGTCAACCGGACGGTGACTGCTGGCGAAGGGCTCGAGGAAGCCAAATTCGTTCGACAGCGGCCGCCTCTCTGCGGCGAGGATTCCAAGACGCACCGGGATATTAATTACATCACCGTCTACGGCCGGGGGACCGGGCCGTCGACCCTCGAACGGGTGAAACGAAATTGCAGCAATTGCAGCCTACCTGACCCGGGGGCGGAGGACGGCGTGGGACACTGCGGGCCGGGTCCACTTCCTGAGCAGCTCGGTCGGTGTCGAGCAGAAGCAGCAGCAGAGAAATGGTACAACGTCTCATGTAAATTCTAATCGCATCCGATGCGTGTCTTGCTCCGCGTGGTTCCTACGTGATGACATAACGCTGACTTCCGGGATGAACACGGCCGGTACCTGTGTGCGGCTCACGCCGCGTTCTATCTCGTTTATGACTTGAATTGAATATTCAATTTCCCGTGCCCGGTTGCGTTGCCGGAATCCTTCCAAGTAGCTGGACGCGTCGAGCCCGCGTGACAGGACTCCCTCGCGCGGGATCGATCGGGTGTGCGATGAAAGATAAGCTGCGCGAGATCTCGAGAGGGCGAACGAGCGAGAGGCTTCACACTTGTGAGCATCCGGCTGTAGCTGCCGCGTCCGGGCTAAAGACTCAGACAGAAACGGAGACGTGTCAGGTGCGCTCAGCATCTTGTCCGGTGTTGGAGCTGTAGAGCACACGATGCCTGCTCTAATCAGCAGCGTTCCAGTCATGCAAGCATATTTTGATCAGCTTCTGAAAACCGCTACACCGAGGCCCCGGTCGCTCGATGCTAGCTGAGCATGACTCCGGTTTCGCATTCCATCTCACGCGCGAGCTCCGGCGAGGTTCCGGCCGGCCTGGAGGATGCGTGCGAAGGTCGGCTTATGGGAAAATGTAATATGACACTAAACAACACACGCTAACTAACTACCGCCCGGTTCTGGAGCAAGAGAAAGAGAGCGAGAAAGCGGAAAGTTCCTCTCGCTCCATCGTTTCGTGTTTTTCAACTGTGCTGGACGCTACTGCAATTTCATCCGGCACACACTCAAGGCTCGCGTCATCTCGCAGCCAGTCACCGGAGATGCTTCGGCTACTGTGCTTGTATTGTTTTTTTGTCTGTTTCATGCAACGACACAGGTAACCTCTGTTTTGGTTCGTACTGTTTTAATATCATTCTGACACATGCTCTCTCTCCTGCGCCTCTCGCACACCTTAACACACTAACGGTCGAGTGTGGGGCCAATTGACACTTTTGGAACGCTGGACTTCGATTACCTGAAAAGGGTTGTAGCCGTTGACGAAATAGTTTGGGACGTTTTCTTGAAGGAATTTGGAAAATGTATCTCAAATGAAATTCGCCACTCCTAATATCTGTTTTGATCGAAAAATGCGGATCGAATTGCTTGGTGGGCCTTGCACCACTTGGACCGTGTGGAATTCAGCATCCTAGAATTTAAACATAAGTTTGGAAATGCTGCAATCTCTGACATCCAGTGGAGGTGATTTAAGTCCAAAAACTTGCAGTGCAATATGTCAACAAAAAATCCAAATTCGCGCTCTAGGTGTCAACTGACACCAAATGTGACGCGTTAGGAGTGTTCGACCCATTTCACCGCTAGTGTTGATGTCTCATTCAAAGTGATCTGGCGAGATGAGCAAACGCAGGGATGACTGACCGCTCTCACACACTTCTGCACACACAACAAAAAAACACGGCGTAACGACCGACAGGAGATCGACCAGGCACGGGCAGCCGCTCTGATCTCGTACACTGCCGTGCGGTACCGGACATGGCCACACGTGTTTCTTGCTCTCCACCCGTCTGCCGGCGACGACGTGCGAGCGCCGCGTGGAGCATGTGACGTTGCTTTGTTTTTTACTGCTCCTCTCGTTTCGCGTTTAACGGAGCAGTTTTTATTACCCTGCTCCCGATGATGCTCCGACGTTGCCCCTGGGGGTCTAGGATCAGCTTCCATCTGCGTGTGATGCGATGTTCGGTGGTGATAGTCCGCCCGGTTTCGCTGTAACCGCCAGGTCTTTCCCGTTGCAGCAGCAGCGTCCCACTTCCAGGAACGTTTGCACACATCCAACGGCGTTCTGGCGTGCTTGCGTAACGCACGACGTCCAGCGATGTCCCGCCGCTGGATTCGTGGGAACCCGCGAGTCGCCGTCTCGCTCGACCCCTCGGGGTCAGTTGACCGCTCTCCGGACGAGGCCCGGCGACGAGCTGCTCCAGTTTCGGTAGCAGGTCCCGTGCAGACTTCGCGCTGCACCGCCAAACCGCCAGGTAGCCAGGGTACCGGCGGCGCCCTCTAGCATCCCTCTCCCGGTGCACCGGCGCGACACCGGCCCGACGCGTCTAATTGTCCCCGGGCCCCGCGCCAGGTACGTAATGTCCGGGGTCATTAGCGAAACGCTGATGGGCGCACGTTGACAGCACGCAGGCAGCGCGCCGCTTGCCTAATGGGAGATCATTGAAACGGCAATTTAGGGGTCTGGCACGGCCGCCTCCATGCTCCACGGTGCGCGAGAGCGGGGGAACGCACCGTCCGGGAACATCCTGCGTCGAAACTGATACCGTAACCGATATCCTCGATATCCGTTTCCCAGCTGCGTGACCCCCGGTCACCACGCAACGCTCCCGACACCGCCCGGAACGAGCGAAGGAGCCAACGTTTCTGTAGGAAGAGGTGAACACAAAACGGAAATCGATCGGACGGACCCCACGGACGCGTTGATCGAAAAGCTCAAAGCGGGCGAGGCGAGAGATAGCGAGAACGGAAACACCGCTCAGGCCGGACGAGAAGGAGCCGCAAGAAGGAAGACCTTTTAACCCAGGGACCGTCTGTCTGAGCCGTCTAGACGGCAGATCGTCTGCCGAGTGGCGTCACATGTGTGTGTGTGGCTTTTCTCCGCTTCGCTCTGTTATCCTCCGTTCGCTGACTTCCGAAACGTCAGTCCACCTCCGCACCGGGACTCGCTTTCTTTCGGCTTGGAGAAGCCCCGTGCGTGCATCGTGCGTGCCTACCCTATCCCTACTGGGCCAGACCGGGCAACAAGTGCGTCTTGCGGTGCGCATGCTGCGCGACGGTCACCTGTCACCTGTCACCCCAGGCACATCCTCAGGCTGGATGACTGGACAACATCAACAGAGCCAACAAAAAACGTTACGGACGCACTCGAGAGAGACGCTCTGGAGCGCACAAAACACGCGCCAACCGCTGATCACTCACCGCGTCACCGGTCGCCGGCTGTCACCGGTGTCAGAGCCCCCGCGCCTTATCAATCTTATCGGGCCCGGGCTGCGCAACGAACGGATGTGACGGATCTAGGCAAATCGGCCGCCCGTAATGAGTGTCAGAGCTGCTGTCATTATCGACAGCTTCGGGATATGGCGATGCAGGGATGCTTGCTGCCTGGCGGGACAAACCGGTGACAAATGAGGCATGTGTGTGTGTTGGACACGCTGCGTGATGGACATCCCATCGATCTCGGGCGATATCACGGCGTAGCTTGTTTGTAAGCTCCCCGTCGGCGGCCCCCCTCCCCCAGCACCAGCTTCTTATCGGACGCAACGTATCGAAGGTGATGTGGAAGATGGATAGCCGGCGAGAGCTTCGGCAATTTCGGAGGAGTACCTGGAGGAGGGGAGACCAACACAAAAAAAACTGATTCCAGCTCGATATTCTTGCGTACATGCCAGGTAGGTACACACTCTCCACGTAGATAAGGCCCAAAGATGCTTGGGCGCGCGTGCAGATGGAGCAGAGAGGAAGAGTAACGCACGCACACACTCGCAGCGGGCACACCCAGAGCCACATCCGCTCGAGAGAGTTCGGTGCGCTGGAGGATAAAGCGGTGAGTGTGTGCGTGTGGAGCGCAGCGGTGGCGACACTGCTCCCAATCGATGCCATTATCTTCTAATCACCGAGCGCTCCTCTAGATGTCAGACAGGAGAGTATCTGTCACGCTCACGCTCATGATGAAATCGTTCGATAAAACCAGAAATAGTACTCGCACCGCGTTGGCAGCACATGAACTCATCACCTCCTATCGATCCCAACACACCTGCGATAACGATGCAGGGCGATGGAGAGATGTTTGCTCCCCAGGTCACACCTGGCACCGAATCTCGCTCTCCATCTGTCAGTTGTACCGCACACATACACCAGGCAAGGCCTGGAGCCTGCCGGATGGGGTACACCGTAAGGTGTTCGCCGGTACATGTTTGCCGCCGGTCGCTCTCGATTTCGTTGCGCATCGCGCTGACTGCGGCATTTCCTGGCGGTCAGTCCACCGGGGAGGGACGTCGACGCGATCGACGTTTCAATTTTTGCGTCGATGTGCGCAATTTTCAAGATTTTTTTCGTCCCCTTCTCTTTCACCCTCCCCCCTTCCCTTTCGCTCCTAATCCACGGGGTGGAGTAATAAGGGTAAGCGCTTTTTTTTTGTTGTTGTTCGCTGTTGTTTTGCTCGCTGCTTCTTCCTCCGCTTCTGCTGTCCGCGCACTCGTTTCGCTGGGCTCGGCCGGGTTGACTCCGATTCGCGGGGGCCCTCACCAAACATACACACACCCAGCCTGCTTCGTATTTCTCAACCATCCCTCGCTGGCCATGCTCCCCCGGCCCCCAAAGTCGCCTTCTATCTTGCCCTTATTTCCAACGGCGTTTGCCTCCTTTTCTTCCCTCGGTCTTCTGCTTCTTCTGCTCCGGTTGCAGCAGCGCCGTTCGCGTGGACGCTTTCGGGCCTTCCCCGTCGGAGCATCACAATCCATCATAGGCCACCGTGCCGTGTGACTGGGCAACGCACGCGGTAGGTGGATCCTGCCTCCTGCGAGCGTGTATGCATGCATGCAAGCATTGCTGCACGTTACAGGTGACCACCACCCCCGGGCTGCTGGAAGTTGCTGCAAACCGCCAAATCGCGCGGCCATCTTGCCTTTGAGACTCCTACCAGGTGTGGGGGGTTTGGCTGGCTATTTGCTGGGCTGGCAGTGTTGTTTTTCCTTTCCAAGCCCTGCGCAAATTATTTGCCACCGCCCTTCTCCTCCCGCTTCGCTCCCTCGCGTTCAGCAAAGGAAAAAAAATGGCGAGGCAATAAAATTAAACTACCGATGTGCGCAAACAATCGCAGGCAGGCAGAGTAACAGGTCGCTGTGTGATTCCTCACACGGCATTGCTGGGGCGCTAAGAAAATGAAAGTAAAACCGCTGCTCGCAGCGCAGGGGCGGCACAACAAGCGGCCAGCAACCGAAACAACAACAAACCCCCCAGAGATGTGGATAGCGTATGGATCCGGCAGGACTCCGGCCAATGTCCGGCACAGGGGGTGGAGTGTTGAAATCGCACCGGCCGTCATCGCTGAGGTGCAATACACGAAGCAACCCAGACAGTGTAAGCTTGCTCGCTGTAGGGACGTCGACCTTTCCGCGTTCCAGCGGTTTCTGCAGAAGCGAAAAGTGTGCGCCCACCCGCTCCGCCCGAAGATGGCGGAGCGCTCTGGGTGGCAGCGCAAGGCTGTCAAAGGTGACATGTTCGTCGGATACCACAGTCGACAACCTGCTGATAGACTCCGCGCTATCGCGCTTGGAACCGTTCTGCAACCCAAGAATGGGCACACTCGATAGGGCGTCCTGCCGGGGCTAACCTGTTTCGCGATAAACGCACCGCGTGTTCCCACCAGAGGATGCGCCGGGCCGGTGTCACACCGCCAACACCTTCACGCTGGAGACCTCCTTTCCGGGCAGATAGTGGACGAGGGCAGCCACCAAGCACCCTGAAGACAGCAGCAGCAGCAGCAGCAGCAGCAGCTGTTAATTAGATGCCGGTTAATGGTCTGATACCCAGCTCCAAACATCCTCGAGAAGTCGAAGTCGGCGCGTCAGCTCGGGAATTAGAATTGATAAAGAGCCGGAGCGTCGCGTCGTGACCCAAAACTGTGACCGCACCGCACCCTGAAGGCGATTCTCCAAACGTGCGTGCGTATGTGTGTGCGAGAGCGAACGGTTGAAAACTATGACAGCAGAGAGGAGAAGATAAGTTCGACGACTCACTCACGCTCACACGCTCGCCACCGGGTTCGGTTTCACCTCCTTGCCCGGTATTCAGGTGAAGGTGTATGTCTTATTATATGCAAACATTTACTTTGATAAGCTCACTAACCCTCTCCCGGGCCGTTTCTGCTATCATACTCCCTTCCCATCCCCCCCACCAGTGCCGGCCCGTGTCTGTCAGATCACACCACATCCGTTGGAGTTGTTGTGAGTGTGCCCTGCTGGGTGTCTTCCTTGTTCTGGGTTTCTTTTTTTATTGCTGTTGGGGGTGTGCGTGCGTGTGTGTGCCTTTTTCGTCGTTACTCTTCGACCTATTCGACCTCCTATCAATAGCGGTCGGTTCTGGTACCTCCCCTGGACACTCCCCTGTCCCCTCTCTAGGCGTAGGTGGATCCGGAACGTTGTGTACACACTCTTCCCGTGGGAGAATCACTGATAAGGCTGGCTCTCGCCGGTTCTGGTACCCTGCGCAAACGGGGTACCGATAGCTGCCTTGTTCCGGTGGCTGGGCCTCCGGGCGGACGCGGATCCCTCGGCTTCTCGGCCTCGATTGTGCACGCCACGACTGGGGCGTGTTCCTTTGTTTCTTCCGCGCGGGCTCCACGATGATTAAGGTGACACGGTGCGAACTGCAACGCGAGCAAATGCGGCCAACAAATCGCGAACACCGCCAGGTTTTTGACAGTGTGATCCATTTTGTGGTGTCGCTTTTTGGGTTTATTTCGGTCCGCCCGCCGAGCGTATCTGCGCGCTTGGCTCACGCGTTTCCGTTCTCGATTGCGCTTTAGCGCAGCGAGTCGTTTTTTTGTGTGTTATTTCTCGATATGATTCACATGCGCTTGATGCGATGTTCTTTTTCAACGTGCCAATCGGCTGGGAGTAACTCTATGCCGTCCGTACTCGAGCAGCGCATTTATGCACAAAAGAAGACTCGAGCCTGCGACGTTGGCCAAGGTAGTGAGTCACGGAAATGCGTTTGAAACCATCCATCAGGACGTCCACTTCTTGGAATCTGCTGTTGGCGTGTGGCATGCCGGCGTTGGATCGTATATCGTACAATCTCCGAGCTCCACATCAAGAACTTCCCTGGAGAATAAGAAGGATCCACTCTGGCCACGTTTCTTCCGTTTGACCCAAACATTGCCTACAACTCTCCTGCCTTTTGGCGCCAACGCGCCCTCTCCAACAGATGTCCAGAGCTATTGGGCTCGGGCGCGCTTTAACGGACCTTTAACTCCGAGTTCTCATACGCTGATTGACCTGAAATCTGGTTCCAGGCAAAAGGCGTTGATTCACCGCCAGCAAAACGCTTCTCAGTTACGAAACCTGAGCAATCAAGAGCGGACGGTAAAGAAACGCTCAACGGTCACCGCGACCTCGACTGACCAGACAAGGCTGGTGTTGGCAGGTACCGCGGTGCTCCTGTTCTAGATTAAATTGTCCGCTCCGGGAAGGAGCTGTAACGGTCGAAACGGTGTAACGGCTATAATTCTGGCGCGCTCAATCAGTCCAACCAGGCAGGACATGCGTGGTCCAGTTCTGGACAACACCGGGCTTGGGTCACTGTGTTTTTTTCTTCTTCTTTCTAGCTGCCCAGCCCATCTCGAACGCCAACCCAAAATCAGCTGATTATGTGTGCGTGCGTTCTTGTTTTCTCACATCTCACTGCTGGGACCAACATCCCATCGCATCGGTTCCCATGAGCTTGCGCTTGACCGCCGGCTGCCATTCAGCCTTTTTCCGCGCGCGCGCGCGCTCTCGCCGGAAAAATTCGCGCCCGGGCGGCCAGGTAGCAGCTATCTCGGTTCTTTGTTCGGGCCTGGGACCTCCTTTGGTCAGTTTTCTTCACGGGGCGTTTGGGTTTTTTTTTTCGCTGTTGTTGCTGCTGTTGGTTGGTCCCGAATTTTGGAACATTTCCATTTTTCCCGAACTGACCCCGAAGGAGCTGTACGTTTGAACGTATTTTTACGACGCTTTTTTCTCTCTCTCTGGCGGACTTGCGGACGAAACATTCATCTTATCGCCCGGGACGTCCCTAACGTGCGTTTTGGCGGATGGCGAAGGGAAGGATGCCCCGGGAGAAATGTGTATTTGCATACCGCTGCTGGGCGCAGGTAGACGGAGTACGGGTAGGCATCGGGGCCAGGTAGTCGCAATCCTTTGAATCTCGCCCCGGCCCTCTTGGAGAGGTGGGAAGACACGCAATCCTTTGGGAACTGCACCGTTGTAGTCTGATGGATTCACCAATAACTTGAAGAAATGCGCAACATCCTTTAGTTTCTTGGAATGTGGAGTGTATACGAGAGCCTCTGCGGATCGATACCGACACTGTAACGTCCCATCCGGACGCGTACCGATGAGTTCGTCCATGCTCTCATCCGTATACCATAACAAAAAACACACACACACCGGCCCTGGAACAGGCGGGTTCAAAAGGGGATGAACAAGCAACAGATCATTCAATCAAAATTTAAATTAATTTGAACTTCCCGAACCATCCGTAACAAAATACTTTCACATGCGGCCCCTGGCAGGGGTCGGAAAACTCGAGCAAGAAGCCATCCCGAATAGGGGCCCGAACCCTATCGCGGGTCTGCTGTTTTTTTCTTCTTCTTGCAACGCCTGATGGACACTGTCCATGTCCAGTGTCCAGCGCTCGGCCCAAGTCAATCCCCGGTGGTACCAGGACGTCCGGGCATCCTGTTTGCTCCAGTTTCCCAACAACCCGAACTAGAAGAAGCCGAAACGCGCACACACAAACACACACACCTTTTCTCCGTCTTGTTTCCCCCTGGTGCTACGCACGTACTTAAACTTGGTCGTTTACAGCGGCACTCAATCACCCCGGAGGGGTAGGGCCGCAGCGGACAAGCGTGACCCGGTCCGGTCCGACCCCGAACCCCGAACGTGATCCGCACTAATCCCGTGTACGGCGGCGCGGACCGCCGTGGGGAATTGCTTGACCAAGGGTCAGTCGAGCCGGCGAAACCCCGTTGGACGCGGCAATTATTTATATCGCAATTAGAATTAGAACCGGGGAGACGGGATCCGGCCGGATCCGCATGGACCGACCTTTGCCGGGCGCGCGCGCGCGCGCTACCTGGCCCGAACAGAGGTTAGCGAAGGGGACCGGAACGGCACGGCGCAACCGAGCGAGAGGAAGTGTCTTGCGTGCCCTATTTTAGACGATTATGCATTCCTCTTCCCGGGACTGGACAAGATCGTCTTGACCCGTACGAAGACGAGACGGCACGGAGCTATCAGCGAGGATTCCGAGAAAGAAAGAGAGGAATTCAATCACTGACCGTTGGAGAGCATAGATGGTGGAGCGCCAGTTACGCAGCTTCCAGCTTTTCATCGACTTCAAGACATCGAAAGGCTTGTAATAGAGGCATTGATTAGGTTTGTAATAACGTCTAAAGTCACATACTAGGTGGAAACTTCGGGGATCATCTTCTAGAAATCAAACCCGATCCTATGTAATGCCACCAGTGGCCCAAAACTTCCCCTAACTTGGATCTAAACTTAGCTCTGAGAACATCATTGACGTTACCCAAAATATACAACATTTACGTAATCCAATAGCACCTGAATACGCCTCCGAGACATAAATCTGACGCATCGATTGGAAGTCGTGTGTTTCGGTTGTATCCTGAAGACATCCTCGTAGCGACGCCAGGTTTCAGCACTTAACCACCTCAGTTGGACGCACCATTCCAAGCCAACCGTCTGGCGACACCTTCCCACGACTTTCCTACCGCCGTTGCCTTCGATTTTATGGATTTGCCCAAAAACCCTCCCAACCCCGGGAGGCCTCCCAGCTCCCGGTTCGGGCTGTTTGTTTCGTCAGGTGATTCGGAGCCGGTCCGATCCGTTTCCGACCGGGGCATGGGGCACTTTCTCGCATGACGGGCACGGGCGCGTCCGTGACCGGCATGCGCAAACGCGCGCGCGCGTACCGGGAGTGTTGTTGTTTGGAGCCGCCGTAACGGTCGGGCGGGAAAGGTTTCCATCTCGCGCCCGGAGCTTCTGCGCTCGCCGTCGCCACCGCCATTAAACGCGCGAGCATCGGTCGGTGAATGGAATTTAAGCATTCATTTCGGCGTGATTTGCGCTGCCGGAGCATCATCGGATCAGTGTCACGTAGTCGCCATCCCCTCCGCCCGTTGGGTTGAGCCGTTTATCCACCTGATCCCATTCCTAACCCCCATTCGAGTCGGCCATATTAGCTCCCGCGTGCTGGCCGGAGCGCTACTGGTCTTTAGATCGCGTCGAACGGAGCGGCCGTGTTGGCCGGTGACAGTTCGCTTCTTCGCTATCTTTACAACGTCACGTACGGTGTGTATATCTCCAAAAAATAAAAAGGGAATGTCGGGGACGGAGTCTGCCGCGTCGAGGTTAGTACGCGCATCACAAGAAGAGAGACGGAGTGAGAGAGATAGTGTGAGAGAGCGGGCGCGCCAGGTGAACGGATATCCGAACTCACAGATACGTCGGTTACGCTTCAATCCACCGCAAGCTTGGTGGAATGTCTATCGGTATCAACAACTTTAGCTCATTTTGACGCTGCAAAACGGCTGTGTGAGCAATTCAATCCCCTTCCCTGCCGTTCCGCACCTCACAGTCGTGGTCACCCAGAGTCACCGACTGATCAACGCGACGACGGTGCAAGGTCTCTGGCCAAAGAGAGTATACGGGTGTGAGAGTGAGACGGCACAGTCGCACCGTTCGAATGCTGACCAGTGTCGCTTCGGCTTCCACAAGCGTATGCGCGTGCACCAGGGTGTGTAACCGCTCGAGTCCACCTCTAATCGAATTGAAAAAGACTGACAATTCATTACCTTCTGACACGATGCTCTTCCCGTGCCGTCTCCTCGCCGCCCGGGGAGTTTAGTGGCACTCGCAGAGAGTGTGCGACTGCAAACTAAGGAGCAGAACTCGATCTGCCACAGATCCAGAATAGACAGCCAGGGGCAGGGTTATGAGCCGGCACCGGAAACAGGCGCTCGCGTAAGGTTACTCTGGCGACACCTTAACGAAGCGGGGCAGCAAACAAAACTGCCTACTTTACGCAACCGATACCAGCTAACGTCCCAACGTCAGCAGTTCGTGCTCTGCGTGCTCTGGAGTCCGCAGAATGATGACCCAACTCGGTTGGGTCGCTGTCGGTGGTAGAACACTCCATCTCCGACTAGCGCACGCTTGGAGGTGATCTCCCAGTGCGTCCTAGTGTCAGGCGGGTCTGGTACACGCGCCGTCACGGGAGTACCTCCTTACAGCAGGATGGTGTATGATCGGCGTCCAGTTCCAATCTTCCAATTACTCACTGCTCACTGCACGCAAGGGGGAGGGTGAGAAATCATGCCGCCATTTTGTTGCGTTGCCTCCGGGTGATCGATCCGGTGGGCCGGATCGGATGATGCACTTTTGCAAACGTGCAGTGCGACCCGAGATGGCTTTCAGGGCGGAGAATGAAGGCGTACAACACCGGGCAGGCCCACCTGCGCGGGTCTGTGCGGTCCGTGTTCGAAGTGAAAGTGAATTCGAATTTCGCTTTCGGGCGCATATTGCACGCTCGAGTTGCTGTGCGCGCGCGCACACATACACACGCCAGATCAGCCACTCGCCATTCCTACTCCTCCACGCTGCCACGCGGCCTTCGAACGTTTCCTTTTCGATCAATCTGTTCGCTTGCTGCGTCCCGCGCCACCTGGCGGCGCAGTTAGTAGCGGTAGGAGCCAACCCATCAGGCACCAGGTAGTTGCTGCTGCCCACACGCAAACGACGCGTCCACGCGCAACGAGCGAAAGGGAAGCTCCCCGTGGAAGCTGATGCAGCTCGTGCAGCGATGCACGAATGCACGGTGTATGCCCCCCTCTTCCCCTACTCGTCACCCCGCTGCTTAGTGCATCCTCTCCACCTGCGAAAGCACTAAGCACTAAGCGCATGGAGGCATAATTTCTGCCCTGCAGTGTTGGAGTTGGAGGACCGCACTGCTCTCGTTTTACGTCCACTAGACAATTAGTTAACTCCACGGGCAGGCATGCATAACTCCCAAAGGGCCGGGGGCCCTCTTTCGCAAAACCTCCCTCACCGCAAGGAGTCCGGCGTGATCGTCACGTGCAGTATGTGTTGTGCTAGGCTCGTTCGCTGCTTTGCGTGCGCAGGTATATGTGTGCGCCTTTGAAGGGGAAGCGGCCGATGAACCTTTTTTGTGTTTTTTTCTCTCTCTCTCTCCCCCCTTTGCACAAAGCCAGCCCACCCACCCCCCCATTGAGGGTGGCGCGTTAAAAGTGCATTTAACTCGCTAATCATCGATCGAGCATATTGTGTGCCGCGTGCCGCAGGCATAACTCTGCCTGGTCCGTCCTCCGCCTCCGACTGCGAAAGGGATGAACACCGCGCATCCATCCAAACAGGCAGGCTGAAAATGTAAGCATAAACACGAGCACATGCACACACACAGACACACACACACACAGACAGACGTGTGGAGCAACTGTCGAGAAAAGAAAACGAAACGCTCAACAGTACATCACCCGAATCAGTCAATCGTTCCGTGAAGAAAGTCAATAAACTTCTCCTTTCGTTTCGAATCCGCTCGGTGCGGATTCCTTTGTTGCATGCAAAGCAAACGGTAATACGGTTTCATCATCCGCACCCGAGCAGCGGGCTTGTGCAGGTGTTCGATATGTGCTTATTTGGCTAGAATGTGTACCTGCCAGGCTGGAAGCGGCGGCTGACGTAACTGGCACCGCACCCATCGTGCTGCAATAGTTGTGGGGGCTTGCAATGTCTAGTTATGAGCAGTGTCAGGCCCAATCTCCACCAGAACCTACTCCGCCGCGCACGGAACTGATAGGAAGAGGTCAGAGATCTGCTTGGAGTTCCAAGAAGTATACTGAAAATGGGCGGGGATGACTCGATAGATATGGGAGACTGCCTCCAACGTGCTGGAGAACGTCTAGGTGGATCTCAAGCCTCCCAGCTTAATATGCCACAAGAATCTGGACGTGAGAACGAAATCTCCACTCGAGCTTGCTCGCGAAAAGTCCTACATTATGAAACACATTCTAAAGGTCTCTGACCTCTGCCAGTAGCATACTGAAATCCAATAAGAAGGAGATGTTCGCGGTATCCACCCACGACTGCCGTTGAACAGGCACTGGACGTGCACGCGTCTGCTCACGCCGCTCGCACCCGTTCGCCATTTCCTGCCACGTAAAACGCCGACCCGTCCGAAGAACGAAGCCGTACAAAGCTGTAGCTGGGATTACTGTCGGGACACTTTGCCCGCTGTTCGTACTGCGACCGGAAACTGCACAGCGGCACTCACCCCTAGATCCTCCCCGAGATCTTCCGAAAACTTTCTCTACCTTTGATTCCCCGTTTTCCATCGATCCGTCCGGTCGTCTTCGCTCGCTCTCGCTCATGCGTTCACGCGAGTGCGGGATTGAGACAGGTGAAGGCGGGAAGCCGGGACAAGGAGGGGGAAGACCGTCAAGCACGAGAGCTGAGCTGCGGAGGCGGAAGGATACGGCATTTATTCCCTGCACGGAAATCGAACTCCCCGGCGCTCTCTGCCCGGGACCTCTGGGAGTCTCGACCATCTCGGTCTGGAGAGTCGCCTCGATCAGGTCGTTGGCAGGCGGCTCCCACCACTTGCCCACGTCGGAGGGCTTCGTTCGCCCAACATCTTCCAGTGTCCGTTGCCGATCGCACCAGTGTCTCGCGCGATTGATTAGCCGCCATTATGTGTGGACGTCGCCGGTGACGCATTAAGATGACCGATAGGCTCCCGTACGCGGCGCAGCATGCCCGAAAAGGGTTCCGCTTAGTAGGGCAGGGTTTAATGTCTCCGTCACCACCACAACCCACCCCACCAGCCATGGGCCGGGCGGAAGGGAAATCGGGCGAAGACACCGAAGACATAAAATAGCCCCCGTCGGCCGGGACCGGGGAGACAGGAGCGCATGATGCGGCGGCCCAGAAGCCCAGAAAAGGCCTGGGGCGTGACACGTGAGCCGCCTGCACAATGCCGACACGATTGGCTCCACGCCGCGCTCCATCTGGCTCGCGGTGCGTCCTCCGCCCGGTGCGGATCACTGCGGATGATCCGACACACACACCGTCAGGTGCGCCTGGAGTTCGATTCGGAAAACACAGTCGGACGGCGCTGGAAGGTGGTGGCCGTCGGATGCACGCTTCCTCAGCCTCTTTCGCCGAAGAACAACCGTAAGCAGTCTCCCGAAAATGGACTCCGGCATCGGCTCCGGACTCCCGAGCGCGACACGCACGCACCTCAAGGGGGGGCCTTTCAAGCTTTTACGATATGGCACGATCGAAAACGACCGTTTGATGTGATGCCTGCTGCATAAATGAACGTCCCGAGCTCCCCGCCTGCCGTGAGCGCAGAGAGAAATCATGCGCACACGGGCAGAGGCGGCGCAGCGATTGGAAAAGAAAGGGCGGATGTCATCATCATCATCACAATTTCTCGCCGGTGGCGCGGTTGATGTAACGCAGCCTGGCTCTGGTGACGTTACGCACCTTAATGGGAGGAGGAGGACCGTTCTACTGCTGCTGCTGCTGCTGGAAGACCTTCTGGCCGGCTTGATTCTGTACACTCTGGAGGCTCTGGGCAGGCACGTTATGCTAAACAAGCAACATGGCGCGTGTGTTGCCAAAACAACGGCACCGCACAGCATGAGCCGGAGAAGTCGGTGCACATCTCGCCCGAGCTCTCCCCCAACGTCCCGCTTTAGGCACGTCCCCAGAGTGCGACCGGAAAACCCCGGATGCCTCCCATCCGGACCGGGGCGCGTCGCTCCGTGGACGTGCTTTGCGTTTTTTTTTGTTGTGGTTGTTGGCGTCGCATCTTGTCAGAACGTCCGCGGGCTTCCCTGACCCCACGGCTAAGGTCGGGCCCGGCAGGGTGGCTATGTTTTGCCCGGTGCACCGAATATCATAATAAGCGAGTTTGGTACTGAGCAACAACAAACAAAAAAACAGACCGCACCGTCCCTGAACCTGCCTAGTAGTAATGGGCAGCAGTGAGCGTCCTCTGCGTGCACTGCAAGACGCTCGGTGCGATATTGTGTCTAGTATCCGCCAAGAAACCGATGCACCAGCAGCTTAGAACTAGCTTCTAGGCGATGTTTTGTCTCGCAAACCGGGACGTGCGGGCCCAGGTGTGTCCGGGAGAGTTCTTCTTGGTCGCGTCCGCACCTCACCGGAGCGGATATGGTCCAAGGTACGCACCACCGCATACTTATCGCACTCGGGCATTCGAGAACAAAAAGGCGACCACTCTAGTCCGTATCTTCCTGCTGCTTTTTTGCTCTTGTGATCTTGACTTCCCCGAGGCAAGTACTTTTCCGTTTTGTTGGAGAACCGTTCTCGTCTCGCTGCACCGGAAAGCATTCCCGCGAGATGTTTCATCAACAACCCAACCCCTCACCCTCCCGGGGGTCGTGTCAGCCGCTAGTGTTGCGAAACGCGCCGAAAGTCCCGAACGCCCCCGGAGCAGGAAGATAAGTGGATCGAACGGCTCTGTGGCCGTTGCGAGCGGAAAAGGCACGGCCTCTGACTGGAGGACGGCTGTGTGTACCTGGCTCCGCTGGCGTATCTTGGGACACGCACACACACACGTTTATCGATATCGATGTGGCGTGCTGTTTGTATCTTCTTCTTACTTTCGGTTCGACCACAAGATGATCTGGTCCGCTGCGCACGCTGTTGACACACCGCTGACGTCGCCCGGCTCACTATTAGTCAGTCCCTCGGCACACCGGTGACAGCGGGGCAATAAAACCGGAAGACTCGGTTCTTGCATCACCGCTTATCAGGTTCCTGTGTGTTTTTTCCTCGTTTTTTTGTTGTTGTTTTGGTGCTCCCTCGGAGGGATCGGGAAGATATTGGCCCAGATCTCCGGGCCAGCGTTCGGGCTCTGGTTGGGATCATCCCAATATTGACATTCCTATTCGCGCTGAGATCGAAATGCCAGCCGGGACGTAGCTTGGCTCTCGGGGTCCGTCAACGCCTCGCCCCTTAGCCCAGACTCTCGGTCAACATTTGCTCCGGCGAATGTGTGGGACGAATCTGTCCCAAAAAAAACCCCTCTGCCCGTGTTTGCTGCTCGACAGCTCCTTAAACTGCTGCTTCCAGCGAGAATGGGTTTTTGTTTGTTTGTTTGCGCTTTTACCAGTTCTCATCGTCTTTTTATTGCAATTGCCGTACTTCACCGATCCAGCGATAACGACACGGATGGGATGCAATTTGTACGGTCATGCTACGGCAACCGAGCGTTTGTGTGTTTCCCTTGCTCTTGTTCAAGTAGAGAAACCTTGAGCGTGCTCTCGGAGTCCATCATGGACTACGCCCGGTCAGAAATCGATCGCTTGACAACTAGCCACCACCAAACCGACCGACGGCAGCTGTTGGCGGCGTTTGCCGCGATCCAGGCAGTGGAGATCAGTGGAGATCCGAATCCAGCCAGGACTCCCGCCTTACCGCCCAGACGCAGCGTCTCGCGTCGAGTCAAGTCGAGTCGCCGGAGTCAAGCGTCTACTGGCCGGGCCATATGTTTCCTCGCGGCATCCAGAGCGCGCTAGTTTTGGTAGCGGCGTTCCAATTCCGCGCGAGCTGTTATTTCGGTTTTCTTTTCCACCGCTCGTTTGTACGCACATCCTGGCCGCCGGGATGCCTCGGAGGTCAAGACCGGCAGAGGTGGACCAACGACTACCACACGCACGCTCGCACACAAACGCTGCCCTGCTTAACGACGCGCATCGACACAGGACGGCCGCCGCTAGCCGGCGCGTAACTACGGAGCAAAACAACAACAAACCGAACGAGACCCAAAGGGGGAGAAAGAAAACCGCGCGCAAGCGAAAGGTTAGACGCAGCGAAAGGTACACGCAGCCAGGATGAAGGCTAAGTTACGCGAAGGGTCGAAGTTATCCGGTTATCTTATGTCCACCGTCTTGTTTTTTTGTTCGTCGTTGTTTTCGCTTGCCTGCTTGTTTGGGTTTTCGCGCCCTTTTTTCCCTGTTGTTGGCTGTCGCTCCTCTGCTGCTAAGATGACTTCGTCCTGGATCTTTGGAGGCGTACGTTGTAGGAGTCCTGCGCCGGCAGGGCGTGTAATTGGTCGCGGAGGAACTCGGAGGCCGTCGTACGATCGAAGGGAGCGTTAGTTTTATCGCCGTATCTTCATCTACCGTGGGTAGGGTGAACGAGGCACGCGCGCGCGCGTGCTTACCAGCTTACTTCCTTCCGTTGCGGCCCAAGACAGATGGTTCCGATCCGATCCGTTGCACATCCGGCTTCGCCTTGCGAACGCCAAATGTGAGCGCAACGGATGGGATGCTGATCAGCCTTTTCCGCACGTTGTCAAGATGAGCATCGTGTTCCGGTACTAGAAGGGTGTAGCATTCTGACAGATGCTACTGCTGATGGTAAGACCACTAGCAACACTAGTCTTTGCGAGTTGCGAGGCTACACTAGCATTCGTTACAGGAAGAACGAAACAGACACCAACTGCTCGAACTCGAGCTCGAATATCTGAAAGAACCTGGAAAGGGGCGCAGTATACTTCGCAGACTTTCATTCGGCTACGACACACACACTCCGTTCCGTCCTATCATTCAACGTACGCCTTCCGACTGATCTCATTGTTCATTGAAATGAATGCAAACGTCTCCACAGACACCGAGCCGAACTTTGACACCGGCGATCCGGGTGCAAGATCGTTCGGAACGTCGCACCGCAAATGAGTAAAACTGCGCACTCATCACAGGCACGACCTGGCACATTTTTTTTTGTCGTCGCTCACGAAGATTTGTTCCGTCGCTACGCTGCCTCTACAGTACGGACGTGCTGCGGCGCTCTCCAACGCGTGCTCTCTCGCTCTCTCTCTCGCTCGTTCTCCCTTTGTCCTGGGACGTGCAAACAACGTACGGTACGGCCTGTCGACGCTCTTGCACGTTGCTCTTTAATTTCCCAATCCGATCGGGCTGGTGTTGCATATGCATGACGGATATGGATGTGTGTGCAAATGATGTGTCTTCTTTCAGAACGGGCCGGAGTTGACATTTGACACCGGCTGCCGTGCGTACCATTTGCTGACCAGCGAGACGAGTGCGCTTTCCACCGGCCGAGACTCGATCCAGCCGGGGCCGGGGCTGTGATCGATGGATCCGGGGCTGTCGCCGTGTGATTGCCGAACGGAGCCGTGTCGCAGCAATGTCAGAGGGACAGTGACACTGGCCGTTGGCTCACGCCAATTTGCATACGCACACCTCAGGATGAGCGCCTGATCCGTTCTCGGCGGAAGTGGAACGTGCAACTCTCCGCGGAAAGGTCGCCAGAAGCTTCGCTTTTTTTGCCTGTTCCAGTTCGCTTATCAACACCCAAAGAATGAACGCTCCAAACTTTGAAAGAAGACTCCGGGTTCCTGAAGAATACTTTGGAATGGGAAGCAAGCAGCGGGTAAAGGGCAGTAGAAGAGTGCAGCATTTGTTCCCGTCATCTCGCACACTGCCCTAACCTTTCGTGTCGCATGCATCCACTCCCCCCTGGGAGTCATCGCCGGCACGTGCCCGCACTCTCGGGCGCCCCTGCGGTCTGACTTTTCCAAAAAAGGGTGTGTTAACAGTATCGCACCCACCCGCTTCATTTCCGAAAGAGCTAACCGCATCTAATCGACAAACAGCTCATCCGGATGTAGTCTCATTATCGTCCGACGCCGGAGATTTCCCGACGTCGCGGCCGGGCGACGTCCTCCCCACGCGGAACGCCACAGTGGAGGATGCGCACTGGACCGCGCGTGCTTCGGATGCTTTTGGGTGTGTCCTTGGTGTGGCTTTGCGCGCCGAAAACACCAATAACAATAAAACATACACCGAACCGAACATCCTAAAGGTTACCTCTCCTACGCACACGCACAGAAATTCCCCCTTGGGAGTCCGCCGGATGGGTTTTCTCGCCCGTCCAATTTCCCTCCGCCAGGATGCGCCCGTTTGCACCTTCACGCACGTTGAAGCGTTCTCCGGCCACACCCGCGGCGGATTCCCTATTTCTGCGCGGCCTACAGCCACACCATTTACGCCGTCTGTAGGAGGCCTGGGGTGGCGTTTTTTTCTTTTCACTGATTAACTTTTGGAAGGTCGCAGTCGCAGCGTGTGTTTTGCTTCAATTTTTGGGTTTTTTGTTCGTTGGTTGTTTTTATCTCGGACGTTCCGAACTCCCTCGAACGCATACATGGCGAGACACCACTCAAGCAAAGGTGCGCCCTGGATGGATGGGCCCGCGTCCGGAGATAGATACGGAACGTTCGAGCGCAGCCCCGTGGCAGGCGGGAAGATGTGGACGGTCTCAGGGATGTGATTAGTCATCCGTTTCCGTTTGCGTGCTCATCACGAGCCGCACGTGTCGGGAAGTTATTGACTCGGGAAGTAAGTCGCTGCAGGAGCCAACTGGAGCCGGTAGCGTGACCAGGTGGTTGGGTTTAAGAGGCAATGTAAAGGACGCACCCGTAGTGCAGGATCGTAGCACCAGCTGTAGTTGGGGAGCAGTATCCTGCGATGTTCCGCAACGCCGAAGATGCTCCACCAAGTGACGTGATACCATTCGGTCGACGTCAATCAGGGCCGCACTGCCGGCATTGGCGTTGGCGGATGTTTCGCGCTCAAACAGCGTCCATCCGGTATAGACCTTCTCGCTGTTCGAACCAACATCGAACCCACCGCTCCGGAAGTGATTCAGCGCTCAACCGCTGAGGCTGTGGGGTGTTTTAGTTCCGTTCCACAAGAAAAAAAAAACACACACGGAAACGCATAGGTGAGATGTACTTTCGAGCAAATATTGAACGACTCGAAAAATCCCCTTCCCGGCTGGAATGAGCCGTGAGCCAGGCACCGGGCGAGGGGTTTAACCGTCTGCCGCGAGAAGATTGCGAGTTATCGGTTATGCGAGAGCGAGAGCCGGGCTCGAGATAACGACACCCGATGACAAACATACTCCCCGGTCCGGGGAGATATCTCGAGGAGCTTTTGGAGCTCCCGGGCGGCGAGCGGCGAACGAAGTGGTGATGTCAAAATGGGTCCGGCCGGGTCTCGACCTGAAGATGCTTCCGAAGCCGTCGAGCTGACGCATTGCCGCATTGGATCGATTTTATCTGTGCGACACGTACGCGGGGCACGGCCCGCGATAGTGGAGGTTGGAGATGTTTGCTTTGCACCGTGGAATGTGTTCGCTTCGATTTGATGTTGGGCGACGCCTCGGTTCGCTATAAATCCGCCACACTAGCCGGAGCCCGGCATCGTCGCGCCTAGAGGCGTGCTGATCTATAGCATCGTCATCGACTGATACGGTGCCTCACACGTCCCCTCGCGGCTGTATAGAAGAGAGACTGAAGGAGATCCAGCGCACCGACAGATTCAGATTGATTGGAACGAGTCTAGTTTCTGGTCGTAACGAGTTTTGACGTTTGTTTTTCTGTGTTATTAAACGCTCCTCTTCCTTCCTGGGTCTCAGATGTCTGTAAAGCGAAAGAGCTTATAGGGCAGAGCGTACGGAAACGTCTGCTGTAGTATCGAACGATTAAATAAAGTAAACAAATAAGCAAACAAACTCAGATAGCGCATGAGATGACGTGAGCTGAGCCGTGGCACCGATGAGAAAAAAGCTCCGATAAAGATAAGAGATAAAAGCGAGATAAAAACGAGCGAGACAGTGCGATGCAAGGAAGGGCGTACGACGTGTACGAGCGGGAAAGCAGACCGTCGAAGCAGATGGAATGGGGATCGATCTTGTAGCGCTCCCATTTGCGACCCGAAACGTCTTATCGAAAACCCAGCTGCCGCCGGTTATGGTCGCACACCTTCCCTGGATCACCGGCACCGGTACGTGCTAAGATAGATGAAGAACTTCGGCGGCGTACCCGCAGTATCTTTCTGCTGGACGTGTTGACGCGTTGGGCAAGCCGGGGGCTGCGTAATAAGCATCTGCGACGAAGCACGAGCAAGACAGAGAGAGAGAGAGAGTTATTGATCTAGTCCAGTGGTTTGGACGTCTCGCAGGCTGAGAGTGATGCACATCCGACGCTGCCCGTCCCTGAAGATACGCTTCTATTTCGCTCCTCGCCTTCACGGCGACGACCGAGCGGGAGTGTGATGCGTCCGGAAGTGAACCAAACAGCAATAAAAAAGCCCCCTCTCTACGAAAAGGCACGCTGAAAATTGGCGTGTCACGAACGGTGGGCCACACCTTGCCGAACCGAGTCAGCCTCCCCTCGCATGTTAACGCTCGTCACGCGGATCGATCTGCTCTACCAAGAGGTAGAAGCGCAGGATATTATCAGCGCTTGGCTTGTTCTTTATGGCCGTGTGCGTGTGTTTTTTTGTCCGCCCCGCTGCTGCTTTCTTTGTTGTTTGTCATCCAAATCAAACATACATACACTTTCATCTGCCTGCTAGGACAACGTCTACTTCGCACTATCTCTCTCGCTCTCTCTCACTGTCTCTATCTATCGCTCTCGCCTTTGCAATCGATCTGCTCTGGATCTCCAGAACCGCACCCTAACCTGATACGGACGGGGAATACCTGGGAGAAGTGAACGAGAAACAACACACACCTGAGAGAGAGAGAGAGAGAGAGAGAGAGTGAACGAGAGCGAAAGAAACGGAGCAAGCGAGCTAGAAGCAGACCATAAAAGTGAACGCTAAAAACACGCAATTTCGCTGGACGTACAAAGAAGCAAAACCCCAAAACGAGACTTTCTGGGAGATAGATTGACAGGTACTTCCTTCTGCAATGTGTTTTTTGTTGCTGCTTTGGTTGGGTCTAATCAAATCTAAACTCTGCGCCGGTTAGGTACCGCGATTTCAGGCCATAAAAGCGCGGACGGCCGCCAAACGCAAACAGCCTCTCTGCTGTTCTCACCGTACACCGTTCGCATTCTAAATGCCCGTTCCAACTGCTGCCAACCCAGTGCCCCGGGCACGCTTGCGTACGGCCGCAGTTCTCATCGCCCCCGGGAGTCGTAAATCGTAGGGACTCCGTATGTATGCCCCACCGTCGCTATAGCAACGTATCTTGGGCTGCAACTGCAACGTAGAATGTCTGGAAGTTGGCTCGTAATCGAAGTGACATCCACCAAACGTCAGCAGAGTGAACCCCAAGCGAGGGGAGGTCTTATTGATTTCGTTCTGAGGAGTAGCTAACGATGATTCGAGTCGGGAAGACGACGCACGGGAGTACGTCCCCGGTGGACATACCGCGCTGAGGTAAGCCCATCATAATAACAGCGCTGTTGATGTTGCCTGACACCCGTCTCCAAGGTGATGCGGGGGTGAGGACTCCCGTTCTTCCTCTCTTTCTCTCTCTCTTCCTCTCTCTCTCTCTCTCTCTCTCTGTGTCTCTGTGTTTTGTTGCCTCTACTACCCTGCTGTTGCTGCCTTTGCATGCGTGAGTAGTGATGCAGGAGCGTTTCCGGTCGTTTCCCTTCCGGAGTTTTTCGTCTCCTGCTCCGGAGGGGTTTCTCTTCGTGGGGTTGGGTATGTGTTGGTGTTGATTTCCCGCCTGCTTCTGCCCAGCTTTGCCGGTTGCCATGGGGTCCTTGCCTCGGCAGGTTGGTGGAAAGGCCGTTGAACTCTCTCTCCCCCCTCTCATTCGCTGTGGTCTGTGGTGCGGCTAGCTCGCCCCGGCGCAGCTCGATCGTGTTCGATCTCGGGAAACCGAGGGTCAGCAGGACTTCCTGAGCGTGACGTGTGTATGGGTTGAAATAGAGGGTCCTGGTGGAGGTTCCGATATGTCTGCACAAATTGGCGACGACCAGGCACCCTTCGTCCTGACAGTAACAACAGCAACAGCAAGAAAACACATTACTCACTCAACCCTCGCTCTGGCGGGGTTCGGGAAGAAGTTTGTAATGTGTTTTTTTTTCTCTCCCCCCCCAAACCCAAGGTGTGCAGAACTGTACATGGACGTCGAGATACCAGGAGAAATTTCTTTCTCATGTCTCTCTCTCTCTCTTTC
This sequence comes from Anopheles dirus, assembly GCA_000349145.1. Classification (NCBI taxonomy): domain Eukaryota; kingdom Metazoa; phylum Arthropoda; class Insecta; order Diptera; family Culicidae; genus Anopheles; species Anopheles dirus. The sequence continues at coordinate 3,112,486 of KB672491.1, read as the reverse complement.
CTATTCTGTGCAAAGCTTTGCCCGGTGGCGGAAGCAATGGGCAGCACCGGACTGAAGTGCTCCAAAGTCCGAGCGTCTGACTGGTTATGCAAAAAAATAGCCCTCCACCAACTTGCCATGCGTTGCACGCACGCACGCACACATTCTTCCTATCTGGCGCGCTCGGGTCGTCCATTCCAAACTGGTGCGACGTCCCCGACGAGCCGCGGCACGAGATGAGCGCAGGAAATCGTGCCATTTCTATGATCCACGGCGCACATCACGCATTCGGTTGCATCACAGCGTCCGTCCACCGAATGCAAATGTCCGGCTGTTAAGGCTTCTTTATAGTGGAGCACAGCGTGGCTGTCCGGCCCCGGGGATCAAGCGGGTCACGCTGATCCGTTCTTCTTGCTCGATGTGCACCGAGTACGCCGAGATGCCGCGGAGTTGTCATCAATTACGATCTACCTGAGCTGGCAAAACGATCCGAACGTAAACAGTGCGAGCTGGCATATGGGCACACATGGGGATGACAGCTGGCTGCTCCAGTTCTCGCCAACATCTCGCCCGAATCATCCCGTGCCCGCTCGTCCGGCGCGTGTGTCCGCAACGATTGTCTTCGCCAACTGGATGGCCCATTCATTGCACTGCGTCGGAGGAATTTGCACCTCCGAAAATGGCCGTTGTGTGTGTGTGTGTGTTTGCGTCCCCGTGAGGCTTCCAAGTCAAATTATGCCAAACACGTAGCCATATTTTATGAATGCGATTAGCGCAAAATGCTTTTCGTTTACCTTCATTCATTCGTTCGCCGTGTGGGTCTGGCCCGCTCCGTCTGGAGAGTTCGGATTTTCTCGATTGCCTGCAACATCCTGCAGCTTCCCTGCGCTGCTCGTGCTGACCCCACCCGTTCCCCCCAGCAGAAACCGGCGTCTGTGGCCGTAACACGTGTATCCAACAGTCGTTCTCCATATCCGTCGCGCCAGCAATGGATACTTCACAATTATTAACCCCCTCGATGTCATTTCATTCCTGCTTTCTCTCCACACGCGCACTCACAATGCTACCTTCTCGTGCGGGTGTGTGTGTTTGTGTGCGTGTGCATTAATGCAAAGTATCGTGATCACTTCCGCTTCTAGTTGTGCGTCTGTGCACGTCTGCCTGCTCCCCGATTGGAATGAACAATTCATTTTCGGTCTCTGGAACATGGCCCGGCGTTGATACGTAACATTTGCTGGCAAGTTTTACTCACAGTACAATCTGAAGAGAGGAGTGTGTGTGTGTGAGCGAGAGAGAGAGCCACTCAGGTTATAACGGTTGATTCAATGGGGAATATATAGACATTCGGGGGACACAACACGACTGTTTGTGCAGAGTGTGTCTAGTAAGGTGAAAGGAAGCACAGAAAAACAACAGATGTTACCAAGAAGATAGTTGTTGAGGCCTCAGTTGATACCAGTTGACATTCTAGACTAATGTTTATTAATTACTTAAGAGTTGAACTCACGTACGCCTATCTACAATGTATGGAGCATTTCTCTCTAGCGTCTGCTCTGTCGCTCTACTTAATGACTACCGTAGCGTACGGATGTTTGATTCGTTTGAGATGTGTTGCAATTACAGGCTGATTTCAAAGATCAGCTCGCTCCTGGCTTCCCTCTGATCGTATCGTATTCTGAAGATGTAACTCACATGATGCCAATTTCTCCGTTCGTTTATCTCCAGGCAACACGCGTCCCTTCGCATCGCAAACATTGTAAATATACGCCTTGAATAAAAAAAAAGAAAAGAACGTAACGTCAGTCAGGAGGGGTTTGAGTGCAGCGTGTGCACATGCGCGCAGCAACCAGCTGATCGACGGATACAAGGCCAAAGTTTAACGGCCGTCGACGTACGCTGCCGAACCGAGGCCCGGGCACATTTGGGGCGGGAGAGGGAACGAACTTCCTCTTCCCGTGTGCGTCTCACACTCGGTCCAGTCTCGGATCGATCTCGATCATGCCCCAACACCTGCTGCAGTTTGGGAAGGCTTCGAAAGGGAAGCAACAACAGCAACAACAGCAACAAAAAAACACCGAATAAAAAAGAACACACACACACACAAGCGACCGGCGCAATAATGCGCCTAACCCCGTGTCCGGGGCAGGTTCGTCACCTGCTGCCACCGCCGCGTGCGCGAGGCTATCATCCAAAACCGCGCACGCGCGCGCGCGCGCGAGAGTTCCCATTTTTTATCCAGGCGTCAATGAGCGTTTTTTTTTTAGGGTTCTCATCTTCATCATGGTTTGTTTGGTCGATAGGCTACACGTTGACGCAGACTCTAGGTGAGTTGGACTGCTTTTTTTGGTTCGATTTCGCTAGCACAGGTTCTTTGTGGAGGAGAGGGTGAAAGAGAGAGAGAGAGAGAGAAAGGGTGAGGCAATGATGGTAGAGAGGGGGGATCGCGCACGTGCCCTTGTTTGAGAGGGATTCTCGTCGAGCAGGACTGTAGCTGGACGATCGTTCAACGCGCCCGAATCAAGTAACCTAGTCTTTGTTGCAGCCTGCAGATGTTGTGGTGCGACTCGCCGAGGAAGAATTGCCAGGGGTCCTGGGTCAATAACTAAACTGTCGATATGCATACATTCAGCAATATCTTCTGAGACTATGCGCATAGAGACGTTTCGCATTTTCATTTGTGGACATTGAAATTAATCTTGAAAAAGTTTTCAACCTACTGGATACTACACTAGACTTGAGGTGCATCATGAAGAACCAACATTAAAATTGTGATGCTCACATACGATTCGATCATAGACCACAACATTGACCAATCAACTCCACAAAAACGGCCTTCATGTACATCCCGAACCGTCGCCAGCTCTCGCTCCCTCGCAGCTCCGGCATCCCATCCCAGCGCCGTCATCGTCCCGAGCTGCTGCCGCCAGCGCCGGAGCCGGCGCAGATCATCATCACAATTCATTTATAATTCAATAAACACCTGTACCCGCCGCCACCAGCTGATCGTCATTAAGGCGGCAGGGGCGAGATAGAGAGTGAGAGAGAGAGCGAGAGGGTGCGTGCGGCTATTAATGCGACGGAAGTCGCAAACTGCTCGTGTGGCGGGACGAAGTAATGACCAGCCTCTGCTTCGAGCGGGCGAGCGAAAGAGTGAGCAAGAGAGGGCGTACAGCTTCAGGAGGGAAGACGGAACGAGCGATAGAGCTGCAATATGCAGGTAGAGCCGGGATGAGCAAACGGCTCGCCGGTGTCGGCGCCCGCATTTGCCGACCGAACCCCGGGATATGAGATCACCTCGTTTCCTCGCGCACTCGCTCTCTCTCTCTCTCTGTCGCGCTCTCTTTCTTGCGCTGCGTCGGCTCATCTAATGTGCTCGCCGTGAGATGGCTCATCTTGCTCACGCACGGCCGTGCCTGTTGCCAGCTGGGGACAGGAGCTCCCCCGTACCCCTGTGGTCAATTAGGCGGCTGTACAGTGTGAGCTGTTACATCCCGACTCGGAAGTCACCCCGGAATCAGCTGAGCGTGAACAGATGAGCGATCCTTTCTCTCCACCGTGGAGCGGAGCGTGCTCAGCTGCTGCTGCTGCTGCGGTCGGGATCGAGGCAGATGAGTAGCACGAGCGGCAGGTGCAGAAGCCACGGAAGATGCGCACTGCGAGATAGCGCGAGCGAGAACAAAAGAGTCGAGCACGTGCTGCGCTGTCATGGCCCCACAAGAAAAAGCCCTCGCCGGTTTGCGCCGCTTTTTTTTTAGATCGCCGGGAGGAAGTGACGGTTATGTAGGTCTGTGTGCGGCACAGCTTGCACTCGCACGGCTCCTGCACAGACTCCGGCGGCACGGAGAGGTTCCGGCTAACGGTTTAGGCGGGCACCGGTGAAAGGTTAAGATCCTGTTCGTCCTAATGGCATCGCATTACGCATTGATGACGTACCGATCCATGAAGGATCCACCGATTCGTGTCTGTTGAAAGACATTTAACAGATGACTTCGAATAAAGTGCACTTAAAACATGAACGGGACAGTTATATTTCTACAGTATCTAAAACCATTGTCAATATTATGCGCAGCGGGCAGGAACACCTGTCAAATGTCAATTCGCAAGCATCCGTGTTGACCGCGACATCCGTACGCTTCATCCTATTCTTATGGACACGATTTTTATGATCTAAACTATACTTTATCTCTACCGACTTATCCAAGTCTATCTTCAGCTCAGAGCAACTAGGCTCAATAAGAATATAATGTGCTCCTAATGCGCTCCGTAGTAGTACATCTAGCCGAGGCAGCGATTAATTCTGCACCCATTTGCTCCTAACTCAAGCGCAGATCGTTTAGTTCATTAGTTTGGTTATACCCCTTCGTTACGTGCTATATAATACGGAAGCGAGCAGTCACAGCAGGGTGACACCTGTCGGAACGCGTTACTTGCGGGCCACGCGCCACGCCAGGCACAGCATCGCCAGTGTGTGATAGATGAAGTACTGCCCGATGAGCACGGCGAAGTCCGTCCGGAGGTGGCTGCTGCTGAACGAGTACTGTTCGAGCACTTGCTCGCCGTCGTGCAGGCAAACGCTCGGAATGATGTTGGAGCACTCTGGAGTACATGGGCGGGAAAACATTAGCAACCAGGACGTTGACCTTGCGGCAGGACCGCAAACTTACCGATGCTCTTCACGCCGTCCCATTGCGCGATCGAGATGGCCTCGCTGGCGAACATCATCCAGGAGAGGAACGGCATCCAGCGCAGGTAGAGCGGCATCGACCTGCGTTAGTAGTGAGGCAGTGAGTAGTGATTGGTCCTTGGAGTTCCTGCTACGACGCGCAACGTACCAGATTTTGATGAAAATGCCCGACGTGATCATCAGGATGTAGTCGAACGGGACGAGGTAGGACATCGCGGACGCCACCGTCGGGAACAGGGTGGAGAAGAAGCAACCGCAGGCGATGGACACGTTCATCACCAGGACGGAGGCGGCCACGGTGACGACCAGCCCGAGCAGCGTTGGCCGCAGGTGCGCCAGGTAGTACACGATCAGGATGAAGGCGCACGTCTCCAGCAGGATGAAGGGCGTCTGGAAGGCGAGAGAAATGGGATGAGCTCGAGTTCGTTGTGCGACGCGGACAGGCACTCACCATGGACAGAATGCGCGAGATGTAGAACTGCGCCGTGCTGTACAGGTTCGCCTTCTTCTCGCGCTGGAACAGCGGGAAGCTCTCCGGAAACACCGACAGGACGGCGTACATCGGCAGGAACGTGTTCTCCGAGACGATCAGGAAGATGACGCCCTGCATCGCCTGCACGCCCTTCTGCGACAGCTCGATCGCGTCGGAGAAGCACAGCCCGACCAGCAGGGCAATTACCTGCAATATGGACAGCCGCAGCTTCAGTTCTGTATCAAACGTTCCCCGAGATCGCCTGCACGGCGTTGAAGCAAAACCAATCGCCATTGGCCGGGGCAGCCCATAACCATAAACGACCCCGAGATAGCTACTGCTGCGCAAGAGCTACACCGGGAGGTGTGCGGTGGGCACGATGTCAACAAAACAACAGCATTAAAAAAACACTAACAGCTACCACACAAAAAAAAAACAATAAACGTACTCGCGAACTGAACCGCCTGCCATGCGCTTATCATGCGGCTGAAGTGAAAAGTAGCCGCGGGGTATTAATCATGGGCAGTCAAGATGATTGCGGTCGCAGGGCGATCAGCGTCAACGCGACCAGGGGCACCAAACAATCGGTTGGTCGGCGTGCAAGCTGATAATCGTCTCCAACCGAAAAAAAAAACCACAACAAAAAAGTTCGACGATCAGCAAGTCGGCGGCCGGCAACAACAGTGTTGCAATCCGCTTGGATGCTGCGGAGATCTGCAAGCACCTATGCGCAACAGAGATATGAGCTTCGTCTGATGTACGGCTAGTGCTGGCGGCAACTACGTAGCGGTTAGGTAGGTTCGGTTTGGAGTACAAATCGAGTCGTCTCCAAACAAAGCGCACCTCAGTGAGTTATGGTAGTAGATCATGGACAGCGAACTTACGATGCGCTGGACGAGTTTGAAATACTGCAGGTTGGGATTACGGTGGGCCTGTAGCACGTGCCGGTACACCAGCCAGTACAGCGTGTAGAACCAGCAGCGGCCTCGGTGTTGCGGTCGTGGCTCGCTGCCGGCCTCGCTCACCGCCGCCCGGTACAGCTCCGCACTGATCAGTGCCTCCTGGCGGCGGGCAGCCTCGCTCGCGCTGTAGTTGTTGCAGATCGCGAGCGGACAGGTGCCGGTCGTGAAGCCGTTGCCCCTGGTGGTGGTGCCGCCAGTGCTGGTCGACAGTGCCTTGAGCAGGAAGTCGGCGGTGCTGTAGCCTCGGTCGCACTCCAGGCCCTGGCGGCGCAGGAACTGGACCGCGTCGTGCGGCGACCCGATGAACCCGGTCCGGCCGCCCGTCAGCAGCACCAGACTGTCGAACTCGTACAGCAGCTTCTCGGCCGGCTGGTGGATGCTGCAGAGGACGGTCGTGCCGGACCGTGCCAGCGACTTCATCATCGCCACCAGCTGCCGGGCGCTGTACGAGTCGAGCCCGGTCGTCGGCTCGTCGCAGAACAGGAGCCGCGGCTTCGACAGCAGCTCCACGGCGAACGCGAGCCGCTTCCGCTCCCCGCCGGACAGTGTCTTGCCGGTGCCGGCGGCGTTCGCGATCTGGGTGCGCGCGCACCGCTCCAGGCCCGTCTGCGAGAGGATGTCCGCGATGATCGTGCGCTTCCGGTCGGGCGGGACGCCCCGGCCGAGCTTCAGGTTCGCCATCAGCTCCAGGTGCTCCTGGACGGTGACCCCTTCCGGCAGCAGCTCGTCCTGGTAGATGTAGCCGCTGATGTCGTACATGTACGGCCCGATCGGGCGTCCGTTCACGCGTATCTCGCCCGCCGTGCACGTCGCGCCTGTGGAGAGAGAGAGAGAGAGCAAGCGACAGACCGGGTCAGACACCGAGCTCCGCGAGCGCTCGCAACAGCAAACCCTTCGTTACCGTTCATCCGGTAGGCCAGCGCGGACATGAGCGTCGTCTTGCCGGCCCCGCTCGGGCCCATCAGCGCCACCAGCGTGCCCGGCTGCAGCGTCCCGCTGATGTCGCACAGCACCGGAAGCGGACGCGTGCCGGCCGACGCGCCCGGAGTCACCGTCAGGTTGTGCCAGATTAGGGTCACCTCCGACGGCGCGCCGTCGAGGTTATCAACGGCGCAGTGCCTCGTTTGGGCGATCTTCTCCCGCCCGCTCATGCTGATGGCGGCTCACGCGCGTGCCAAACTGTGCCTGTCGGCTTGCTGTAACAGAACAAAAAAATCGGAAACGTTATTATCAAGCGCATAATAATGGCCGCGATTAGGACCGGTCCGACTGGTCGCATGAGCGACTTTAATCAGCGGCGAAATTCTCCGAAAATCACGCAATCGAAAACAAATTATACGTTGTGCAGGACAGGGAAACGGGCGATTTTACTCCAATTGGCGAAGAAAGCCGGGGGAAAAAAATGTCGAAAAGATTAAGAACTGTAGCACGAAATTCAAGGGCATCTCTCTTACACACATACACGCGTGCGGTCATCGATACAATATGATGACTCGCGTCCGCCGTACCTGACCTGCACCTAGTTGATTTTTGAGTGCATTGTTTTGATTTGGAAATGTCACCCGACAATCGAAACAAAGTTCTTTGCTCCGGTCAAGCTACTTAACGCCTATAAGTATGCAATGTTGTGCACACGAACGCATTGTTTGTTGTGGTAACAAAAAAGAACACACTACGCTTGGTTTGTAATTAGAAAAATAAATTTCAACTCAAGAGACCCGAGGCCCGCTTGTTTTTGTTTGATTGAAGCATGATTACAGCAGGAAAATTGATTGTGGTGCGTAACAAAAACAAAGAAAAATATATTAAAACCACACTCACGTCACACGTCAATCTGTAAACTGCGCTTAACGTCAACAGGTTTCGATCGGTCGCGATGGCACCGAGAGCTAGTGGGTTCAAGTCGATCAGGCTGTTTTTCGCGCCATTTGGATGATAGTTCACACATAAACACACACTTTCCAGTTAAAACACACGTAACGTTCGTCGTCAACCGCGCCACTCACAGCAGTCGGTAACAGCAACAACAGAAAAGCACTAAAAAGAAACACTAAACACCACGATCGTCCATGTTTTGCTCTCGCCAAGCCCCAGCAGCAACAAGATCGACGCCGGATCCGACTGGTCCGGACAGTAGCTTAACGTCGACTACTGGCGAAAGGACTTGCCTGCATCCTGTTAATCTCCACCGTGGCTTATCACCGGTAGCCAAAGTGCCTATTTTTCGTTATTGATTTGGATTCTTTACTGCTTTGTTTTGTGCCGGGCTGCTGCTTTCATTTTGGACAGTGGGCTCGGCGCTGGGTAAAACACCCGAACAAATTGTTGTGTTTATTATTTAACAAGCGTATTAATTACTTATGTATTTGGAGTTTATTATTAAAACGCTCAAGAAACGAACGATGATCATTGTTTGTAGCATGTAAATTAAATACAAAATATGCTTGCTTTTTAGGACAGAAACATTGGGTATTATGATGGAATACGCGTGTTTTAGGGCACTCCCAACAGTAGGAGGTGTCACACTTGCTCACGGTGCCTTCTATAACATACTGTGTCCTCTTTCAGGCTTTCTGGACAGCCCCTAACTCCAAGCATTACAAGTAATGTATACAAATAATGTTTTTTTAAATATATTTTATATCATTTTTCGAATACCATGATTTTAGACTATATTTTCTCCGCATCCACTGTGCCCGGTACGGTGAAAGAAGGGATCGTTCCCTATCGCACCGTTTTCATCGTGCGACCGAGAAGAGATTGTGGTCTGGAGTTGTCATCCGATCGGCTGCGGTACAGCCTAATATTTCGTCCCGCATGCGTCATGCAATAATGCACTAACTCCCGCTCGGAACCTTGTCCTTTCTGCACTGATTAGACGCGGTAATTTATTAGTACGATTGCCTTCATTAACCGGTGCGTAATCGTATTACGTAAAATAAATCGTGCACCAAATTTTTACCTATCAGAGAAATCAGCAATGTGCTCTAGCTCAGCCAGGCCAAGGCTCGGAACGAAAGGTTGGGTTGAGTAAAAAAAAACTACCTCTAGTATGAGTTCCGGCAACAACAGTAGCCGAAAGAGTAATGGAGTCTTAACAAAAAAACAAAACAAACACACATCAAAAGAAAGCAAGCGCTACTAGGGTTCGAGATGAAACGGTAAGCAAAAACCCAATCAAACAAACAAACAAACAAACGAAAACAAACAAAAAACCGTTCAAATCGCATTGGAGCTTCTATTCGGACGGAATTTGGCTCGTAATTTTTGCAGCGCTATTATTCTTGTTCTTGCTGACGCTTTCTTCCAATCGGCCGCAGGCCGGTCCAATAAAACCACAACCTAGGCCGAACGTTTTGGCTTACCCGTAGCCGGCCGGGTTGCTTATCGCGCACCGAAGGCGGAAGGCCACGGTGGCGCGTGACAGACCGTACTTGTCGGAGCCCGATAAGCACCCGGGCTAGGAAATAAAACTTTAATTAATCAGCCGGGTCGCGTGCCGTCACCGCGCCGTGTCCGCGCTGGAGTTCTGGGAGCCGCGGATTTCTAGACACCAGCTTCTCCCGAGAGGTTTAATTAAACACGGAGCATTCGTTTGGCCCACTGTGCGGGCAGCCTCCGGCCGGTGCGCATTGGCTGGCAGCGTGCCGAAGCTCTGACCCACACACGAAAGTTCTGATTACGACCCGATAGCGGTCATTGCTCCCACGGGTGCGGCAGTACCTTTCGAGACCGTACGCTCTCGCTCGCAGGAATTCTGTGCCGTGTTCTCTGCGATCGTTTTTGTTTACGGAGCGTGGTGGAACCGAATCGATCGAGTGCGATATAGGGACGAGCCCGGACTGTCAGATTCTTCCCAATTCTGCAGACAGAGATAGCAGATTTATGCAGTTTCTTTGCAGTTTTATTTAAATCTCCACACATTACCGAAGACAGAAACTTCTTCTTCTTCGTGTTTGCGGAATAGAACACAAATCTATCAAATTGTAAGATATACCACAGCTAACAACACGTGGTTTCTTCTTCCGTTGGCGGAGCAAACAGTTGGGTAAATTGGTAAATTTTGAACGAAAATTCCAATAGCTTCAAAACGTTTCTTCACTTGTTGGATAGCTTGCTAGGCGAGTATGCACTTCTTTTGCAGTTTTATCCTAATCATAACAACATTTACGATTAGGTCTCAGGCCTCAGGACTCAGCATTTGAGTGTCGTTGTTTTAAACCAAAGCAAAAACTATCTTCCAAACAGTATCAAAGCCCAAATGCCCATAGAGGGGAATGGTTTCGGAGCAGGCGAGCCAAATTTTCGTGTCAAACCCGTTCACCAGTGACAAAAAAACTGTCGAATAGGGTCAAAATGACCCCTCCCGCTCGTGTGATCCTCGAAAGGAATGCACGAAATCGTTGTACGTGAGTGTTGCCTGCGCTCTCCCGAGGCATGTCGCGCCTAAACGGAGTTTGGAGTTTCGTTGGAGCAAGCTGGGTGGAGAACCTGCGGAGAAAGGGAACCGGGTGTGGCAGCCAAACTCCAGCCCGTCGCAAACGTCCCGGTTCCACGTGTTTTTGGAATGGTTGGTGGTGCCGTCGAAGGCGATGTTAATTACCGTTAGCTTCGTCACGTCACATCACAACTCCCGCTCACGATCCTCTCGAGCGCAACTGGCACAACATACCTTTTAAAAAAAGCAAGCTCGCCAGGCACTCCGCACGCATCATCAGCTCATTACTCATTCCGGTTCGGATCAATCGAAGTTTTCACCACTCCACCCCCGGGCACGCACACGAACGCGACACACTGGCTAGGACGCGTGCCTATTCCTGAAGATGCGCCGTACCCGCGTGCCGGACGCCCCTCGGACTGCGTCTGAGTCTGGAGCCGGGCGTCCTCATTTCTTCGCTCCCTCCCACGGCTCGGCGGCGCAAACGGGAAGTCGCCAACGGGCCGGGTCTTGCCTGCCGGACGTCGTAACGCACCGCGCGCGGGCATCTCCGCTCCATCTGGAGTGCCGGAGGAGACGGACGGTGCGAAGCAAACGGCCGATGAAGACGCGGAGAAGGTGGCAATCGCTGTATCGGAAAGCTGCTGGGTATTGTTGGTGTTTTTTTTTTGTAATTCGAATCGAACAATTTGAATGGATGATGAGAGAGAAAGAGTGTGTGTGTGTGTGTGTGTGAGAGAGAGAGAGTGAGAAATATTCCGGGGAAATAATAAATAAACCTATTAAATGCAGAGGCAACTGCTGCATACGTGCTGTACGTGAAGCACAAGCCTAATGAGGCGTCTCTCTGCTTGGTCGTGCAACTGTCAACAGCGGGGACCTGCTCTGCTCGCACACACACACTCTCTCTCTATCTCTCTATAGATCTACGTACTCCCGGACCACCGCAACTGTTATCTCCGGCGCGTACAAGAGGTCCTGCGAATGCGATCTCAAGACCCCCTCTTAAGATGCTCTCTCTCTCTCGCGGCGGCACGAGATGAGGATTGCAATAGCCACGCCCATTACGGCGATTGGTGCGAACAGGGTCAGGCCCCCCGGGGAGGGATGCTGCGCGTGCTGGGAGGATGCGGAGGATGCCAACGGGATGCTGTGATTGGCTGACACAACAATCTCGGGGCACTCACACTCACTCCCATTCATCCCGCTCTCCGAGTTCCGCGATGAATGCGGGAACCTGAACGCCGCGTACTCCAGCTCTACTACTAGAAAGTGCATTTTCTTAAACCGCAGTAACCACGTCTTTTGGATCCTTTTGGTTTTATTTTTATTACCCGAATATCTAACAAACGAAACGGAAAGGGTTTTAGCGAATCCCTAGTTTAGGCCTTTCGCATACTTGTTTTTCTGAAATTGCACATTGACGACTCATTTTCCGAATTCAATAACTTTGACTTTTTTAAAAATATTTTTGAGACCTTTAAAAACGTCTATGTTCGATAGCTTATAGGGTTTTGGGTACAAAACATGAACACACAGAGTAACATGATCGCACTAACACTATAAGTTAGAAGTGGACCTTATTTGTTCAACTTCAGGCAGGCCTTCATGTTAGGGACAATGTGCTAAGGATTTCTAGTAGGTCTAAGTAATATCTAACGTTTGTTCGAGTAAACCAGCATCAATTGAAGCGAAAGACACCACCATCAACGCGATATATAATCTAAATACCAACAAATTTGTCCATACAAATATTCTTGCTTGAAGAATTTGTCTTTAAATTTGAAAGGGAGACTATAATGGGAGACTTTTCAAATTTCCTTTAAGAAAAAAAAACAACACCATATTGAACGGGTCCGTATTACGATCGTTCGAATCGCTTTGAAGTAGTTCAGAATATACCACGGCTCACCCTCGAATACGGACACACTAGCGCCCTCTATCGGTGTGCTTGGAAGCTTTCGTACATTACTGTCAAACTTGCAAGCTTCTGCGTCTAGCGCCATCTATCGGCCGAACTACATCCATGCGCTTTCGTCATCACCAACCGGTGCATATCGGGCAAGGAAAATCGTAGAATGAAGCGATGCGTTTTTTTGTTCAAATATTGTATGTATATATGCGCGCATGCATGGTTTTAATACGTGACTGATTACAATTCGTTACTCCGTTCCTTCCGAAGGACACGGATAGAAATACAAAACATCACTTCTAGCGTGGAAATAACATAGGCTGCTAACGAGTTTCGTTCGTCGGCCGCGGCCAAGGTGTGGAAAAATAAACTCTGCCTGGTGCGCGTGCCAAATGACTATTTGGCGGTTCGCGCCCGTCGTCGTGCCACCGCCTAGTCCCATTCGCTGTCCGCCTGCAGCCAGTTCGCGGCGAACGGCTTGTCGAGCGACTGGATCATCAGCTCGCCACAGTACAGACAGCTGGACGAGATGATGGCCTCGATTTCGCTCTTCAGCTTCTCCTTGTGTGAGACGATCGGCAGTGTTGCCGCTGCAGCCGCCGCCGACGACGACGGGTCGACAGCATCGACCGCACCGGTGCCACTATCGACCGCGTGCTGCACCGAGGCCAGGCTCTGCTTCAGCATCGTCAACCGGTCGGACTTGGCGGGACCTGAGAATGGTAGAAACACGACGTTAATCACACTTGCTGGTTGAGAACTGCTGAGAACCTTCCCAACCGTGTAATGATTGTTTTGTGGAACTGTTTTCATGTTTTATCTTTACCAGTGATGTACTAAAGGGGAAGCAAAACAGGCACATTTCAAGCACGAACATTAAACTAATCCGATAAGCTTCTAATACTGTCATAGGGTTTTGTTAATATTCGCGCAAAATGCTTTCCAGTTGTTTTTTCCAAAAATAGCAATTCTTGAGGAGTTTTGTACAACGTCAAAGCTCGCTTCGATTCTTTATCGAATAGATCGGAAACAGCCAATCATTGGAACGTTCTCCCTTTGGGAGAAACCAATTTCGTAACAAAACGATCCTAGTTCCTCCGTTGACCAGCCCAAAACGAAAAGTAATTTCCACAAAAAAGCACAAACATCCAATCTCCCTCTACTCACTCAAAAACGGCACCACCTGCCGCTCGAGACAGTCGGCGTGAAACTTATGGCCGCAGTGAAAGACGACGAACGGTTTCAGCATCAGGTAGACGGTGCAGATGGCGCACTGCTCCTGCGCGCCGATCGTGACCGACCGGCTCCGGAACGCCTGCAGCTCCTGGCGGACGCGGTTCGCCGACTTGGCCGACTCCTCCATGTCCCGGCGCTGCTCCTGTATCTTCACGTTGTACTCCTTCAGCGAGCGGCAGATCGCCTCCTTGAAGTGGTCGATGCGCTGGAAGTCGGAGAAGTACGGCAGCAGGTCCTCGATGCGCAGCAGCTGCTCGCACTCCTGCAGGATGCCGAGCGCCCGCTGCACCTCCTCGTCCCGCGTGCCCCGTATCTCCTGCTCGGCGATCAGCAGCCAGAGCCGCTTCCGGAGCACGCGGTCGGTCGGCTGGGCCGCGGTTTGCCGCGCCAGCTGCCGGGCCAGGGCCGGGTCGGGCAGGGTGAGCGCCAGCCGGACCGCCTGCACCCACATCTCGAGCAGACAGTGCAGGAAGACGCTGGCGGCGCGGATGTCGTGGCGCAGGGCGAGCCGGAGCGCGTAGTGCGGGTCGTAGTGCACCATCGCCGGGTCGCGGCCCTGCGACTCGAGGAACGGCAGCAGCCGGGCCGGGAAGTGCACGCCGTACAGCTGGATGAGATAGTTGTGCAGGGCCGGCTCGAGGCAGCCGCGCGAGTGGATGCAGTACTCGAGGTAGCGCACGGTTTCGTGCGCGTGCGCCGCCGTCTCGAGGCAGAGCAGGGCCGGCATCAGGCGCACCGGGTCGAGCCGGAAGCCCTGCCCGATCAGCATGGCGACGGTCGCGGCCGGCAGCATCTCCATCACGATCGGCGCGTACTGGTAGACGAGGTCCGGGCGCGTCTGGGCGCTCAGCACCGCCAGCGCGTCCTCGTACCGGCCCTGGTTGACGTACTGCTGGATGACCGACTCGTAGTCCTTGTTGATCGTGGTGAGCGCGGTCAGGTTGTGCGTGTCGCCGTACGACGCCATCAGGTCGTAGATGGCGGCACGGTACCGGCGGACGCACGCCATCACCGGCCCGCTCGCCATGAACGCCTCGAACTGCTTCTGCAGCTCGCGCGTGGCCTGCTCGCCGGCTCCGCCGCCACCGCCCCGCTGGTGCGACAGTTCCACCAGATACAGTTGCACGATCCACACGATCAGCATCGTGATCTGCGTCTTCTCGTGCGGCTTCAGCTGGGCGAGCCGGTTGCGCAGGTACAGCAGCAGCGCCCGGTTGCTGCCCTGCGCCAGGAACTTCAGGCACACCTCCTCGAAGCTCAGCTGCGTCTCGGAAAAGATGGCGGCCGCCTGCAGGTAGTCGCCGGCGTAGAAGTGCGACTGCGCCTGCTTCACCAGCACGATGTCCCGGTGGGCCGGGTTCTTGTTGCAGTACTGCAGCGCCAGGTCGAACTTTTGCCGGTCGGCGTACAAGCGCCACGCGTTGCGCTGCTCGTTCACGATCTGTGCGGGAATGGCAACGACAGCGAGCGTTAGATACTTGAAATGAAAGTCCCGCTGGCTTCACAAACAATGTTCGCTTCTAGTTTACTATTTGATTGTTTTGTTTTGACAAGACTGTCATTGAGAAGTGTCACAATTACGCTTTTTTAAAGTATTTTTTGTGATTTGCGAACAGTGTGTGTGTGTGTATTGTGGGAAACTTTTGCTTAATTACTTTACCATCTAGAGCGAGGCTGACCAAAAAAATAGAATTCTGTTAGCGGTGTTTCAAAAAATAGTTTGCATGCTTTGACAGAGTATTACGTACGGCTTAAACTGAACGAAAACATCACAGGTCAGGTGTATCGACGACAATTAAGTTATGTTGCAGTAAAATAATCCCACCACAATCAGTTATAAAGCATAAGTTTTCTAATAAAACAAACAAACCAAACTCATCTGTACTCCAAAAAGGTGAAGAATAGCCAGAATAACTTATCACTAAAATAGATAATCAAAGCGAACGCCAGAGTCATCCCTAAAGCGAGCGATTCTCGCTTCTCCACTACCAAAACCCTGTCTGCAACGTTTGACACGACCAGACCGTACCTTATAGCGGAAGATGAGCTTGTTGCTATAGACGAACGTGACGTTCGAGCGAACGTCCTTGACGATGTTGAGCAGCCGGCCGTACTGTTCGACGAAGTACTCCTCGTACACGACCTGGTAGTCCAGCAGCGAGATCGCACTGACGTGGTCGGCGTACAGCAGCAGCGCGTGAAAGTCGGTCAGTATGAACGACAGCGGGCTGTTCGTTTTCGGCGCCACCTTGTGTGAGTTGCCGGCGTTCGCCGGCGGCACGAACCGCGGCTCCGGGTACGTGATCAGCTCCTTCTGCACGACGAACTGCGGCCGGTTGATGGCGGGCTCGATCTCTTGATAGTTGATGCCGTGCTCGGTCAGGCAGCCGAAGCTCTTCGGGAAGTCCTCCTCGTAGTTGAAGACGAGCTTCGGCCAGGCGGCCGCCTTCCGGTCGCCGTTGCCGCCGCCGCCGCCGTTCGACGACAGCTCCTCGAAGTCGCGCAGCTGCTCGTCCACGTTCTGGTACGGGGCGAACACCTTCTGCAGGTAGCCACCGAGCTTCAGCTCCTGGGCGGCGGTCGCGGTGGAGGAGGCGAGACCACCGGCGGTGGCGCTGCCGCCGCCGGTACCGCTTCCACCGGTGCGGATCGTGTTGTGGAACTTGTACAGCCGGTCGACGGTGAGCACGAGCACGATGCAGTGCAGGTTGCGCTGCTCGGTTTTGAGGTAAAACTCCAGGCCTGTGATCGGGCGCGGTTCGCCCTTGCCGATGTCGAACGCGTGCCGGACGTTGCTCTGCACCAGCTTGTCGCCGCTCTCGAGCCCGACGTCCGCCTCCCAGATGACACCGTGCGCCGTGCCGAGCAGTATCGGGCCGGTGCTGGTTTCGGACGGGTTCACGTGGTTGAACCCGATCGCCGTGATCTCCTGGTCCTTCAGCTTCGTCACGAACTTCGGCTTGAAGCTGTTGCGCTGCAGGTACAGCAGCTCGGGCGTGAAGCCGGGCGACTTCGGCAGAAAGGTGAGGAACATGTGCGCCCCGAGCGGGTCGACGTAGATGCTGGACGGGCGAAGCCCGCCGATCGTCTTGTCGATCGGCACCTCGGTGAACTTGTCCGGCTGCTTCAGGTGCATCCGCAGCACGGTCAGGTTCGTCATCAGCATCATCAGCCAGTCGTTCTGCACCGAAAGGTACAGGATGCCGGACGGCAGGCTCAGGTTCATCTTCTGCTTGGTGAAGATCGGCACCTCCTTCCGCGTCCGCACGCTCACGTACCCGGACGTGCGCGGCCCGAGCCCCGTGTCCATCTCGGTCGAGCTTTCCCTTATCAGGTCGCTCGAGTACTGATCGAACATGGACGTCATCGCTGCTCGCCTTCTGCTGCCTTCGTGGGAGGATGATATCGTTTCTACTCGCTGCGACCCGCTAGCACACACTCTATCTCGATTTTGCTGTTTCCGTACCGCTTAATTGGCCGCCATGAATCATTCCTAGCTTCTGCTTCTTTTTTTCCACGGCCCGAGGAAGGCTGCAATCCGGTCGATAACAAAACGTACGAGAACAAATTCTCTGCTCACTCAATTACCAAAACAAAGCGAACTGTCAGGTCTGGGTGCACTTTGTGGGGGGCTCGTTTCACGCACGCGCCGCTGTCATCGGCCCGCGGACGAAATCAAAACAATGCAGGCAGTGCTGTACTCGGTTCGTTGCTGGGGTATTTTTATGGAGATGAAAACGATTGCAAAAAGTGTAAACAAATGCAACACAATTTAATATAAGTGTATGTTTTTGTCCAAGTGGAACCGATTTTGGCATAGGATTGTTTTAAACTCCAATATTTAGCCAAATCCATATGTTTCGGGGGTGCTATGAGTACGAAAACAGAAAAAACACTCAGAAAAATGTTTCGCTATAAATTTAAATGAGATTTCCTGAGCTTAAACTGTCGTGGAAATCACAGAATAGAGTTTGTAAAGCATAAGAATCAGTATATGATCGAATGAAGTCAGCAATATTCTGTCGATAAATAAAAACAGAGAAGAAATCCGTTTCCATGCGCTCCCGCACAATCTCCCAGTTCGCAGAAACCGGCGGTTCGAAGAAAGCAACAAACGGAAAGGAAGGCGTTAATAGAAATTCCTGGAATTTCCGGCCTGGTCCTGCATCCCTACGGCGCGAGTGGAATTTGCAATGCGCTCTGTGGCTTGACTGGTTTTATTTAAAAAACGAGTATTTTCTTAACATCCCGTTAAATTTATGCTATTTTATGTGGAATCTAATTCGAATCCTAATTGAATTCAAATTGGACATTAAAAAACTAGTTTAACTATTCGTTGTTCATGTAACGACAATAATAAACACATAAAATTAAGAAGAAGAACATTTTTGTATGTAATAAGAAATGAGCAGTGTTTGGATAAGAAATAAAACCTAATCCCAGGTGCTTCGCAGCCACCTAAATTCCGAGAACTCTAGAGATGATGCTGTTTGCGCTTCGCGTCCTGCTGCTGCTGGTGTTGTTGTTGTTTGGTGTTGATCAGGGGCAGCCCGA
>KB672491.1:3054953-3079981 GCA_000349145.1 Anopheles dirus | reverse complement strand
GGGGGGGGGCGAGAAGCGTGCGGGGTTAGTCGCAGGGCCGTAACGGGCGCTGCCCAGACGCGTCCGATACTCACGTAGTTCCGGATCGACACCTCCATCGTGCCGAGCGACGTGTTGACCTGGTCGCGCATCTTGGAGAAGTCGACGTTGATCGGTGCGTTGATCGTGATCTCGTACGGGGACGGGTAGCCGCACGGATTCAGCCACATGCGCTGCTCCGGTGTGTGTCCGTGCGGATGTTGGTGGTGGTGCTGGTGCTGGTGCTGCTGCTGATGCTGCTGCTGTTGCTGCTGCTGCTGCTGCTGCTGCTGCTGCTTCGTGTCAATCGACTTCGAGTCCACCGTCAGCACGGCCATGCTGAGGAACACCGCCAGCAGCAGCTCGTGTACCGCTGCGTGTGGAGATACCGCACAAGAAAGTGAGCACGGATCGGTTCGCGGCACAATTTGGACGCGTCTCAACTAGCGTGTAATGGCCGAAGAATGCCTACCATCCCGGGGGCAGAATGACAACGAGAGAGTGCGTGCGCTAAATGGTGCAAATTGCGCGCTCCACCTGTACCGACGGCCAATGGCGGCTAATGGCGGGCCCCTGATTGCGCTCCGTTCGCGCACGGGTGGCGCCAATTAAGGTGCCTGCGTCGAGAGTCGGCCGTCGGAATGTGGAGTGTGAGCACGAGCCCCGAGTCGAGCGGCGGCCGACAATGACCTTTTCTTCTGATCGGACTGAACCGCGCAGCACGTGGTCCGGCCATCTTATACTGCGCGGGCGAAACTGAGCTTTCTTTTGTTCGCGATCAACCCCTGAGTGTTGATTTCTTCTAGCTCTCCTAAGGATATTGTTGAAAGACCTGCTTTCAAACAGAACCAAAAGACTCAAAATCGCTCCTCTTCTTGTTGGTACGCATTATTGGCGTCCAAAAGCATGGAACCTGTTTTGGAACATTCGTAGCCTCATTGCTCACATCTAAAATCTAGCTCAGAAGAAGTATTCAAGAAGCTACTACAATGGCGAGCGCTCTCTGGAGTAAGTGAGCAGTTGAGAACTCTAGAACTCGCCACAATCTCGTTCGGTTTTGGAGCAGGTTCTAGAGATCTGTGTCAAAAATCTTCTAACGTTCTATGGAGCGCCATAAAAAAAACTTCACTTGCTGGAACTACACAACCTTCAGACGCCTGAGTCCATTCTTGAAGCAGGCTTCAAAGACCAACAGCAAAGCAACACAGCTTCTGACCCAATAACATAGTCTTCCTAACCTAATAGTCTGAAACCGCGTCCCCTTCCGACTCCATCTTAGGGCAGCGCTGTGAGGCGTTCGATTTAGAAGAACAGCGCGCCCCCTCACCAAGAGCTCACCAAGCTCCAGCACGTTCTGCATGCGGAACGGACGAGCAGAGAAATGCGTGCTTAATGTGTGTCTTCCGCTCCGTCCTTCTTTCTCTCATTCGCACGTCTCGTTCGCGCTGCGCACGTGGTTCTGCGTGTGTACTTACATATCGCACCGGGGTTCAGCATTCGGCACCAGTCCTTCCGCAGCCTCACGCACCGACCGCCACCGCCGTCGTCGTCGTCGGTGCCGGCACCGTCGCCGGTATGCAAATGTACCTTTATATCGTCGTCTCGATGACGTACGCGTACGACCACCAGCCGTACTGGATTCGTCGCAACAACGTCCGGTAGTCCGGTGGCGGTGGCGGTGGTGGTGGTGGTGGCGGCGGAAGTGTCGGCGAGGGGGGTGTTGCAAAATTCGAACCGTCGCATGTCGAAGCCGTCACTGCGAGAGGGCGAGATGGGTTACAGTAGCCCGCTTCCGGTCGGACGGCGATCGTCCGTCGTCCACTTCCGGCCCACCGCTCGGCGTCGATCGTTTCCTCAGATCTGCGGCACGGTAGTACGTTCGGCAGGCAGCGCGCTGTATCGAACACGCCGGTCCATGCTGCGGTGCGTGGCGTCCCCAACCCTTTCCAAGTTTGCGGAAGTTAGAGCGGACGCTGGGCGTGACGCGGGGCGGCCGGGAAACTTCACTTTACGGACACACCGGGCACGCACCAACACTTGCGGCGATGAAGCAGACCGAAGAACTTAGCCGGAACACCGCCCTGGGTGGTCGAGGTCGGGCTCCAGGAGCAAGTACACCTGCTCCACAGGCATTCCAACAAAACTCACCAGTGTCCCAGCCCTCCCCCAAAGGGATCCCAGCAGGTGGAAGTCGTGGCTGCGCACCTTACGGATGTATCTCGAATTCGGGCTCCCGGCGATGTCACCGGTGTCAGATGCGAATCATAACTAAGGAAGTTTCGTCCGCTGTCGATCGCATAAAAATACTGATTTGTTCAGGTCCGTTCAGGTGCGGCGGTTGCCCATCGGCATTTCTTTCGCCAACCCCTGCCTCCCCTGCACCGCTTCCGCTGCACTCGGCGAGTGCGTGTGTGTCGCTCTATCTCTCTCTCTCTCTCTCTCTCTCTCGGCCCAACCTCCAATCATGTTCATCTCTCCGGAGGGGCCGGTGGCGTGAGGATGAACTTCACTTTTCCTCTTTCTACCAGCACGCGGCGAGGAGAAAGGGCTGGGGGAAGGGGGGGCATGTAATGGTCAGGTAGGCGGGCGACAAACAAGGTGCGCATGCCGTTCGGCCGCGCTTCTAGGGTACGTGCGAAATGCGAAAAACGCCGAACGTCCCGCCGTCACCAACGCACACGGCTCCCCTCGGACGTACGCCGATTCTAGCCTGCCGATTTAACACATGTTTTGTCGCGATGCTCCATGCCCGTTGCTATTGTTCGGCTCGGGAGTGTTGGTAACCGCTTCTTCGGACATCCCACGCGCGCCGCCGGACCTAATTAGGGTACGGCTGGGCAGGATTTGGCACGGATCAGTGCGGATAGCTAATCAGCAGCCTTTTCGGCAAATTCCAAGCGATTCCGAGGGATCGGCTTGATCGTGAAGATTCTGGAGTTGTTCCTGAACGAGTTTTTATGGAAAACTTCAGATGCAAGGGACCCTCGAAGAGACCCTACAAATCCCATTCTAAACCCCCTGCGGAACATCTCCGAATGTGGAGCTAAGAGTTCAACAAACGCATCAATTGGCCTCCGCAGACCTACCCCTGGGATCTCGCCCTTTTGTCTTTGGAGCAGCCTTTACTTATTTCAAACGATTCAGCGAGTCCGGCCTTGTAGTTCTTCGTCCGCAAACTTTGGAGGCACTGCGATGGCCTTTTTCTTCGTATTGAACCTGGATCCAGTTGGATTATGTGCTTCCTCAAGGTTCAAGGTTCCTTTTCTCGTTTCCACTTAGTGAGTATTGTTTAAATCGTAGTTAATTCTTCTGTTTAGAGTGATGACTAGAATTTGAAAACAAACATTTAATATCACACATAAACTCTTGTTTACATACGGAAGAGAACGATACTTGAAAATCGAATTCTAGAGGTACCAACCGACGGGATATTGCTTCTAAAACCCAAAAGCAGGTGTTGGAAGCTCCTTCAGTAGTTCGTCTCGCTGCAACATCTAGCTCTGAAGTCTACAACTATTGAGTTTGACTCATTTTGAGCTCACATTTGAGACCGAACCGTTGCGATTTTGCACAAGAGTTGTAAGGACTTTCAAGCCAAAGTCTTGACCGATGCCTCGCCTGGATCATAGCAAACGCATCAAATAACCAGCAAAGCAACATTTCTTCACTATTTTTATCCATCACTAACGACGCCAATTATGGCCTAACGAGACGAGGCGTTCCAGAAATGCAGCGCGAGGGTCTGGTCGAGTGTGGAAATAATTGGCATTCCTGTATCTTAATCGCAACCCCGCACTCAGCCAAGGGGACGGTAGAGAAAGAGATTAATTAGCTTCGTTTCGGTTCTTGTCAACCGCGTTTTATGCTTTGACTCGTTTGTTCCATCGCGGAAGAGTTCAGCAATTTGCCATTAACGCGCCTGTTATCATTAGCTCTCCGGGGTGTTGTTGTTATTTCTTCCGACGCCTGCAATGTCCGGCTCCCGAATTTGTGCTGTTGTCGCGCGCTGCACTGCTCATTATCGCATGCGTTCGGATGTGTTCGTTCGTGTCCCCGCGCAGCAGCCGGAAATAAATCGGAGCCCAAGCAGTGTAGAGTAAAAAAAAAGCGAATAGGTTTTTATTACTGGATGGAATAAGTAAAGTAACGCCACGTATAACTTCTGGCTTGCTGTTACTGCCCCGCCGCGCAGCGTCCAAAAATCAAAGCACCACACGAGCGGGGTTGCGCAGCGCCGCACAGTCCAACCATTTCCGACCGGTCTTTTTTTTTTCGTCTACTACTTTACCTAACTTTACCCACCAACACCTTTGCCACTGGGCCACCCCGGCACGAATGTTGGCACGCGCCGGAGTCGGAGCTTGGAGCAGGGAAGTCTTGGAGATACCTCCCGCTGGTACCGACCCGTGAGGCACTTATTGTATGAGGGGTCTCTCCTACGTACGCTTAACAAGTACACGAACACTGTTTGAACCCCATCCATCCCGCACACACACACGCGCTCGGAGATGCGGCGTAACAAAGGCACGTGTCGTCACGATCACTCGGACCAAACCCTCGCTTACTCGTGGACAATACTAATACTGACACTACAACGCCATACACCGAACGCGCCCTGCTGTGGGAGGCGCAATGGACAGGGGTGAAAAGGGTGAGAAAGTACTTCCTTACTCGCTACAACAGCACCAGTTGCTAGAAACCGATTTTCGTCTTCCCCCGTTTTCTTTTCGCTTGTTCGTTCCTTTACCCTCTAGCTAAGATATACACCTATATTCGATTCGTTTGGCAAGGTGGTACAAAAACCACACCGTGTGAAATATTGTTATACCTATCGATGGAACGTACGATCGCTGCGACGGCGCTACCGTGATCGAAACCTTCGGTTCAGCTAAAATTATCTAAAACTTGTATTGTCTCTCAATATTGCTTTTGTTGTCCGTTTGTTGCGCGACCGTATTTTGTCTAAAGTGGCCGCTTGTCTGCGAGTTCCAGCTCTGATTCAGGAGATCAATCCAACGAGACCAATCGCCCAATTGAAACGATAATTTAGGGTTAAAAACAAATTTACACGCAAGTAACTTTGAGGTTACGTTTGGACATGCGGAGAAATGTTGCGATTTTTCAATTTTGGAAAAAACTAACATTTATCCACAACAGGCAGCATCGTGCTGTACCTAGTCGCGGCTAGATAAATGATGGGAACAAATAACAAAAAGAGAATTGTGTAAAACTTTTCGCCCGAAAGGTTTGAGGCACAGTAGGTGGTGCGCGCGCCGGGCGTACGTCCATCTTCCCTTTTCCCTCGCGCTCTCCAAACTATTGAACTACCCATTAGGCCTTACAAACTATCGTATGCTGCCACTGGTTACGCGCCCGCCCGGGACCGACGAACGTTGAGAGAAGTAAACGTAAAGTAATGCGGAAAGAATAATGACAAACTACGCTACGCTCTGCTGGGCGAGGAGAGGGAGGTTCTGTCATTCCCTAGCTCCCGCTGGAAAGATGGCGTCCACGGTGTGTGCGGCTGCCGTCGCGTGGGTTTCTTTTAAGTAACAAAACAAACACCGAGATAACACCAAACCTTCCAGCAAGGAGTTCGTGTGTGTGTGTCTGTGGGTGGAGGAGAGGATGGAAGGAACGAGGATGGTACCGTCAACAGGGTAAGAAAATGGCACAATCGAATTGCGTCACGTGCGTCACGTGTGTTTGCTTTACGAGCGACGCGCCAGGAACGGCTTCCGCTCGGCCGTTCCGCCGGCGCTGCCGTTCGTGTCGTTGAGGTCGTCGTACGCGCCGGCACCGGTGTCACCGTCGCCTCCACCACTACCACCGCCGCCGCCGCCGCCGGTCGGGTCCCGGCGGCGCTCGAGGTTGCCGCTGAGCGTCGGATCCTCGCCGGTGTGGCGCTTCCGGCGGAAGAAGCCGCACCGCGACAGGATGTAGGTGACGGCCGCCAGCACCAGCACGCCGGCGATGATGGCGACGAGGATGATCCACCACGGCACCTCCATCGTCACGATCGGGGGGCCCATCTCGGGGAAGGCCTCGGTGCGGACGGTGAGCTCGCCGGCGGCCGCGGACGGCTCGTCCAGGCCCTCGACGGTGTAGCGGGCGCGCGACCCGATGCGCACCACGTCCACGCGCGCGTAGTCGCCGACGAGCGTGGCGTTCCAGAGCCGGGCGGTCACGGTGACGAGGGCGTGCGCCTTCGGGCCGAGATCGTGGATGCGGCAGACGATGCGCACGCACTTGGCGGTCTGGCTGGCGCAGTCCATCTGGACGGCGCCGTCGCCGGCCGGCGGCCGCAGCACCATCGCCCGGTCGCGCCGCACACGCTGGCGGTAGGCCGCGACCGTGGCCGGCTGGTGCTGCGTGTGGTTGCCGTTGCTGGGGGTGGCCCGGGTAGGACTGGCGCCCGGCGAACGCTCCGGAAGGGCGAGCGGGTTCACGAGGGACGCGCTACCGACCACGACCGCACCGCCGTCCGCTTCCGGCTTGCCTAGCACCTCGCACGGGCTGCGGCCCTCGCCCGTGATGCCGTTGGTGGACATGTCCAGCATCGGGAGCGCGTCCAGGTAGAGGAGCCACTTGCCCTGCGGCTTGTTGTTCGCCACCTGCAGCGGCCAGTCGATCTCCAGCCGCACAAAGGGCGCCCGCCACGGACCATCGTTGTATATCTGCCGGGGGTGGACAACGGAGAAGGTGTTTCAGGTTAGATTTTAGTCTGTGCGCTAGCTTACGTTAGGCTAGCAGTGTCTGATCGGAATGAGTTCCAAAACGGGCGAGTTCAGGTGGTTGTTCGAACATCAAAACATGAGAGACCTTGCTGAAAAACGCCGACCGAATGTTCACCAAACGTGAATTGTGAACTATCTTCATACAGACGCCCAAATGCGCAGCGGGTTTTTGGAAAAGGCATACACTATACTTCAACGGAATCGGAATCTTCATTCCAACTTCACCCACCTGATATTTGTGCTGCACCGGCATACCGATCTCGTCCAGCGTGTGGATGGCACTCTCGCCCATGACCTGCGCACCGCCCCCACCGTAGAACACCTGCTCCGGCAGTGCCTTGCCGCTGATGCTCAGCTTGGCCATGCGCTGGATGCGCAGGTTCAGCGCCACGCGCGTCCCGGTGCCGGTGTCCTGGGACGTGGTGTTCACGAACACCGCCAGCTTGACGTTGTGGGACACCCCGTAGTCTTCCAGCGAGCGGGCGTCGAAGCGCAGCGACAGCTGCACCTCGCCGTTGCGCTTCAGCGGGTTGCCGATGCTGCAGTCGACGGCGGTGGCGTTGTGTGCACCGCACACCGACGAACCCTGCGCGGTTGGGAAGCGAAGCGATTAGAGGCGAGTTCGTGGGGCGCTCGCAGGCCGGCCGTCTTACCTTGGCACCGGCGTACGTCAGGGACGAGTCGTGCTGCACGTACAGGTGCGTCTCGTACGCCGAGTCGGCCCGGTTCTGGACGGTGAGCGCGAGCGTCAGCGTGCGGTCCCGTCCCAGCACCAGCTGGTAGTCGTTCTCGTCGCGGCCCCGCGTCAGCCCGACGATGGCCGCACTCTGGATGGTCAGCGCCGACTGGCAGATGCCGTCCGTGCCGCAGTCCTTCTGGAACGGCACCACGAACGTGCGCTCGGCGGCCGTCCGGTTCAGTATCGGCTCCAGCCGGGGCAGCTCGCGCACCTTGCGGCTTCGCCCGCGGCCACCCGGCTGCTCCGCCCGGTCCTCGTCGAGCGTGTAGCTGATGCGGAACTGGATCGGGCTCTGGATGTCGCGCGTGCCCTCCTTCAGGAACGCCGTCACCTCGTGGCAGACCGGTGCCCCGTTCGCCGACAGCCGGAACCGGCGCCGCATGATGTTGGTGCGCGGGGGAGCGGGCGCGGACGCGTTGCCCACCCGGTCCGCCCCGGTCCCGAAGTAGACGCGCGAGAACTTGCGCTCGTTGAAGAACGTCTCCGCCTGGATGGTGCAGCGCAGCTGCAGCGACGAGTCGGCCATCGCATCGCCATCGTCGACGGCACTGCAGGCACGGAAGGTGAAGCTGGGGCGGGGGAAGCGGTCGAGAACGTTAGTGGGAGGATGGGAGGGGAACGCCACGCGCAGCGGCTTACCATGTGACGTTCGCGGTCGGGTCGGTCGCGCAGCCGAACCGCGTCGGGTCGATGGAACCCTGGTCGGCCGGTTGCTCCTCGTACGTGCGGATGTTGATGATCGGACGGGCGAGCAGGGCCGCCACGCGATCGCTCCCGTACGAACCCACGATCAGGTCCGGGTATGCGTTCCCGTCCAGATCGTGGCCGCCGGCCAGCGAGCTGCCGAAGGTGCGCGCCCCGCCCGGGAACAGGTCCACCGGATCGAGCGTTTGCACCGGCTCGGGCGACAGTGCGCCATCCTTCGTGCCGAAGAAGATGTACACACGTCCGGTGCCGGACGACTCGTACGGTGCACCGATCGCCACATCCTCCAGCCCGTCGTGGTTGAGATCGCCGCAGTTGGCGATCGCGGTGCCGAAGCGAGACTCCAGCCGCCCGGTCAGTCGCTGGTCGTACTGCTGGTCGAAGTTGGCGCCACGGTTCAGGAAGACGTAGACGGCGCCACCGTCCGTACGGTTGAAGTAGTTCGGTGCACCCACGAGCAGATCCAGACGGCTGCAACACGAAAGGATAGAGACATTAGATGCTACATACAAGTTCATTGCTGTGTCCCACTGTTAACCTCACACTATCCCACTATCTTTTGCATTTGTGAGCATGATAGAACTTATCTTATCTCTGGACGATCTGATATTACTCTCAAATGATGAGCTGGAATGTCCACAAAACGTCGGACGAGGATTGTTGGAATATCTTCCAAATAGTTGGTATTGGTACTATTACATATTCTTAACCTATAACTGAAACTCTTGAGACAGTCTTTTCTTAACTCTCTAAACTTATATTGTTCCCTAAACCTCCTCAGTCTTAAGATGTCCATGTCTAACATGTACGATCCGTTTTAGAAACTATTCTTGCTATATGGAATCCAGATAATCAATCTGGCATCGACAGATTAGGGAGTATTCAAGACATCTGCTTTTTTGGTCAGTGCTTTTCTATTATTCTCTTATCGTCTAACAGTGTCTAAAAAATATCAATTGGAATAGACGTCGATCTCTTCTTAGATACGTTGTGTTATCGTAGTTATGTCATAAAAACTACAAGCCAACTGGCGAACCAAACCGTGTAACAATGTCCGCTAAGCCCGATCCCGTATCGTGCCATCAGTCGCGTTCTGTTCCCGAGTGGGAAATGCCGCTTTCTTGGAATTGGAGCGCATACGGGGAGACTTGCGTCACCGCACGACAACCCCCGGCGGGTGGGAAGTGTGAGATGAGACAAAACAGCTACAAACGTGCAGAATTCTATGCTGCGTTATCAGCGCTTGCTCGCTGATAAAAGTGGCGAACGTTTGCTGTAATGTTTGCAGTAGCAGCCTCACGCGGTTCAGCTGGAGTGCGAGTGTGTGTGTGTGTTTTTTTTCTCCCCTTTTTTCGTGCAAGTATCGCGAGCTTCCGTGCTTATCGGCTTTTTCTCCGCTTCTTATTCTCCACCTCAATATGGATAAAACGACCCTATCGAAAGGTTCTCCCGCGCACGCGGGAACCACAGCCCCCGCCAAATCTTCTTATCGGCCTGCGGGGGAAATGGAACGCACGGTTGACACAGTGCCGACACGGGCAGCGCGGTCGGCGCAGCGATAACCCGCCCGTACTCACCCGTCCCCGTTGACGTCGGCCGACGCGAGCGTACTGCCGAACCCGGACCCGAACTGTTCGCCCTGCAGCGACACCACATGGTCGAACGGGTTCTTCCGGTGGCGGTTCGAGAAGATCACCACCTCGCCGTGGCCCTGGGCGGCGCGCGGCGCCCCGCCCGCGTACGCCATGTCCTCGCCGAAGAAGCGCCCGCCCGTGACGGCCATGCCGAGGTAGCTGTAGTTCGGCACCGGCGAGTGCAGGTTGTCGTGCGGCGCGAAGTACTGGAACTTGTCGCGCGACAGGAAGCCGCCCTCGATCGCCACGTTGAACAGCGTGCCCTTCCACGTCATCGCGCCGGGCGTCCCGATCAGGGCGGTACCGTCCGGCAGCACCGCGCCGGACGTGCCGGACTGGCAGAACGCGTACTGCTGGTGTTCGCGCTCGATCGAGCGGCCCCGGCACACCTCGACCGCGAACCCGAACGTGAAGTCATCGTTCAGCACGTAGCAGACGCCCTGGCCGAGGTAGAGGCCCGAGCCGGACGACGCGTGCGGCTGCGGATTGTTGATCTTGATGTAGCGATGGGCGCACACGAAGATCTGCGCGAACGAAACCGCAAGAGAGGAAGAGAGACAGATGTGTTAGTCGACGACAGCAAAGACAGGAACCTTCCGCGATTCGGAACTAGACGGTGAAGCTTTCAATACTTTAAAGCTCAATGAAGAATCCGAACTCTGTGTCAAACACATAGACAATTTCCATCTTAGTTATGACAAAAATAAGCTGCTTAAACTCAATCTTGTAAGCTGCTATGCATAAAATTTTTGAAGTGGAAAACAATTAATATCCTTCGAAGGAAACATAGATAAAAGTCTCTGGTAGATAACGTCAAACAAATAAGGGTCGTTATATTGCTAATCGACTTATAAATAAATGACCAAAGTTTAAATCTACACATGCACGATGAAAGGATTAGGGGGCAAGGCTGCCTTCTATGCAAAGATATGCCATTTTCCAATCGGAAAGCCGTTCAATAAATTCGAAAAAAATACTTTAATGATGACTTTGGGATCTTTCACAAATTGATACTTTTATATCCCATATTTAAGAACTAGAAACGAACAAAAACAGCTGAAAAGACCACTCGGATATGGGATTTCAGCCCCAACTCGCGCTGATCGTTAAAGCCCTAAAATGAAAAACCATATTAAAACGTTCCAAACCGAAGCCGGCGACCCAACGTACCTTGTTCTCCTGGCCGCCCGTTTCCACCGTCACGCCCAGCCACTGGTTGTTCTTGATCTCATCCGTACCGGGCTGCTCCAGGCGGTGCTGCAGCAAAAAGTCCGGATCGTTCGCTGCGTCCTCGTCGTCGATGTCATCTGCTGTGCGTTGCGTGGCGTTGTGTGGCGATACAGAAAGCGATACAGTTAGTAAGTTCTGGCACATGGAACGCGTGCGGGTGCGTTAGTCACACTTAGTCAACCGAAAAAGGAAATCAAAAATCAAATGCAGTCAAAGTGGCAAGCGAAACGAATGAAAATATTAACCTGTAATAAAGAAAAAACAATCAAAAATCGATCACACTAACGTGCGAAGATGCGGGATGTCAGGCCGACGGCGAGCGTTCAGGCAGATGCGGTCGAAGCATAACAATCACACACGGGGCAAGCAGGAAGCAATCATACAGCATCGGATGGATGGGAGGTTAAACCGCGAGACGCGCGACTAAGGGGGTTAATTTCGAAAACTCATGCCAATTGGGTTTTGGTTTTGCTTCTCCAAGCACAGGCGCGCATGCAACGGGAAGGATAACGAAGGCACACATATACACATACACACAAAGGAAAGAAACAACAACAAGGTTGCTAAACGCACATCGGAACGCACCTCCTGCCTGGCGTGGCGACTCAAAAAGCGTCTCAAGCAACACACCGAAAAATCTGTACGAACCGGTATCGCTAGAGAGATAACACGGTGCGGTTTAGCTGATGCGTTTAGGATATGATCGAAAAGATGGATAATAACCGCGGACGGGGGAAGGCGCTCCGTTCCCGGCGCGTTCGGCTGGCCATGCGGGCGAACTACACACATCGAGCAAGCTCATTCACGACTGGATATATACACGTATCTGACATTAAATATTTGATCTGCACGGTAAAGTAAACAACGGTGTGGAATATTTTAAAATGAGCGAAACTGCCATCGAAATGTTAATGCCTGCCTACCAGTCTGTCTCTCTCTCTCCCTCTCTCTGTGTGAGTGTTGTGTGTGGATCTGTGCGTGTCAGTGTGTGAGCGCGTAAGTGTTGCAACAAACAGTTTCATTCAAACTAGGTACGAAACCAAACGTAAAGGCAACCGTTTTAAAAGTAACATAATTACAAACATTAAACTAGGGCGTATGATGAGCGCAGTAAAAAAAAGAAGGAAGAAACAAACCAGAAACGAACGCCAACTTACACTCACTGTACGCGTCGCGGAACGGAATGTACTGGCCGTTGGGAGCTTTGCCGGGAGCGAGGCGGAAGATGGCGGGCGGGTAAACATAATGCAGTTAAGAAACAATTAGCTCGGCGCGTTAAACGCAAACTATTCTGGGGTTGGGCGGGAGAGATGCAACGCCGCGTGCAACTCATCATCGCTGTGAGTCATAAAACTTATCCCGTCCCTCTCTTCACCCCTCGCGCTTGAGTCACATTTATGTGCGTTTCGAGACCGTTTTCCAGCCCGATTTCCGTCTATTTATACTAGCGTATTTATAGTTCCAGATCCGCGTGCAGGCGCCCTCGCTCGCTCGCGCCATTCGGAACAAACAATGAATCAGTGATGCCCGCTAAGTGTCCTCTCCCCCCACAGGCGACGCCCCGATGGCGTTAATCATTCCGGGTGCCTGGTCAAATTTGAGATCAATTACTTCGAGCCTGCATAATTTAACGCTCACAAGGCGGCCCACGGGTGCGCTTTCGACGCAGGAATATCTCACATCTTGCTGGAGGCAGCTGCATCCAACGAGCACGAGCACACGGAATCACAAACACTCATTACGAATGATAATTATAGAATAAAATAAAATAAAATAAAATGTTCCCTCCCCGTGGATCGCACACCGCGGCGGTACCGTCAAAGCTTGCGCCGCTCGCGAGCTAATTATTCGCTAAACAATAAACAACGATTGTTGACACCGGCTGTGCACCGGTGGCACGGTTACGCGAGCCGGCGATAATGGCTTTCGTTGCTTTCGTGTTTAGGACAATTTATTGGCTACAGCCGACTACCAGCCTCAGGCATCCGGACGTGTATTTCCGATCGAAATGGGGAGAAACGAGACGTGTTGCCGTGGTAAACAGCAAGTTTAGTACGCTTCGAAGCGGCAGTTACACCCTTAGAGGCTTTTTCTTGTGTTTATGAACCGATACTGTCTGATGTTTTCACAAACTGTACGCAAACTATTAGTGTTTTATGCTTAATTTAGTTTGTGAGATATTAAATATCCATAAAAGCTAGCAAACAAACGCGAAGAAATGCATAAAAAGCATTGTTTCTAGATTTGAAGAACCATTTTTGTCTTATAAAAACTAAAACATAATGTGTTACAAGAGATTTTCAAGATCTCTTTCTATTTCTCCTATCTGAAAACTTGGTTACATACAACCCGAGCTCTTAAAAGTAGATTTCCTATAAATTTTAACGTTTCCATGTTTTTGTTACAAAGCAAAACTACTGGAGCCGTATCTAACGACCTTTAGAACGAGTTGCATCTTGGAATAGAAGAATAGTTTCGCAAGCTACCCGGTCACTCCCGGAGGGTGGGCCACGGGTTGGAACAGCGCATCACCCGATGCAAAAGAGATTCTGTTACTCCCCGGTTTCACGGTGACCGTCACTCCGAACATCGTGCGATTTTAGCACATTCCACAGCGTGCGCGAGCCCATATAAAGTGTAGCCGGTGGGAAGGGCGAGGCGGAGAAGGGGGGGGGGGGGGGGGGGGGGGGGGGGGGGGGGGGGGGGGCATCAGGTTACGGTGAGCGCAGTTATATAGCCCATAGCCCATAAAAGCAGGGTCAGGGCGCTCTGCATATGGCGATGTGTGAGGAATGTGCCTTCCCTTCTCGGGGGCTATCGGGGCCACACAAATAAATATAGCTGAAGCATTATTATGAGCCCGTGCCCGGATGGATGGCCAGCCAGATGAATGCATGTGCCGGGAATGTTCGGCAGAAGACATCTGGAAATAATCGGACCACCCCGCTCAAGCGTGGATGGGCAAAGAAGATGCTACACCCCGATGCTCTGCCCGCGAGCGATGAGATCATCCATTTCTCGAGTGGATACACTGAAACTGATTAGGTGGATCGCTTCGTCGCGGTTTCTTCCCCGTTGCCCGGTTTCGGTGCGGTTGATTGAGCGTTTGAATTGAATGTTGAAATCCGTCGTTTTCGTTCTCGTTCTGTGCCTCTACCGGTCCGGCGTGAACAAAACAAAACTCGCCCGCACGGAAGCCTGCACAAAGCACCCTTTCTCTTCCCTCTGGCAAACAGCAAAACAACAAGAAAATCCCTCCACCAAACTACTCCCTTTTACGAGGAAATGGGAGGGCGGAGCCCTCCCGTGAGCCACCGGAACACTTATGGCAAACGGTTCGCTGTCGCGTGAAGTGTGAAGCGCGTAACTTACTCCGGTGGCCGTCGGTGATGACCTGCGTGCAGTCGTCCTGCGCCAGCGTGATCGGGCACCGGAACAGGGCGCCCGAGTGGTTCGTGCCGGGCTGCAGATTCTGCCCGAGCGGTGCGCCCACCAGCATCCTGCGCATTATTTCGCCGTTGTCGCGGGGTGTCGAAACGAGTTTTCATTATGCGCCGAAGAAGCAGCAGCAGCAGCAGCAGAGCGCAATGATGCGCGAGGGAAAGAGACGGAACAGGAAGAAACGGAAAGAGATAGCAAAACAACGGGTTAGGTGCGTCTGCCTGTGTGTTCGCGAGTGCAGCGTAATGCATTTCTTCGCCGTGGCTGGCTGCTGGTGCGCGTTTTCTTTTCGCGCGTCGCCCGATGTGCGACCGGCTCCGCTTACCAGTTGGTCGCGTTTCCGGTCGCCCGCGGCCCACCGCGCTGGCTGTGGCCGGCGACCGCGTACCCGAAGTACGAGCCCGGCAGGCCCCGTTTCTCCAGCAGGTGGCGCGTCTCGAGGTTGAAGGTTGAGGCGGTGCCCGCGAGGGCCAGCAGCAGCACCACCGCCACCACCAGGTGCGCCATGCTCAGCGCTTTTGGGTCCAGAAGGGTGCGCGACCTGTTGCTGTTGCGCGAAGCTGGGGTGCAGCAGCTGCCACCCACCCCGTTGCGGTCCCCTGACTGCACCCGACGTGGGACAGGGGTCACCGGACGGGCCAACGCTCGCACAGATAAACGAAAGCGGGTTGGGACGGGAACGGTGGGCCGGAATGGAGGGTGGGCGAGGGAGGACGGTGGATGGGGAAGGTGCGTAACAAATAAAGGGATTTTTTTTCGTCGGTCGGTGGCTAACACCCCGGCATCACGGTCCCTTGCACGGCGCGGCCCCCTTTTGGGCGATACATGCACAGAAACACTGATACTTCCACTCACGAACGAGACCCGCACACTGCGTTACACGGTGGACGGTACGACTAGCAATTAGGTACAACAATAACAACTGAAATTAACTGAAAGGTTCCAGGTAACCTGACGTCTAAAACGTCAGAATTAGAAAAAAGCTAAAGTACAACGAGAAAGTCAACGAGTAGCGCTACCAGCTGCATTATCTATGGTAGGTTTTTGACATTTATGGATAAACTGGGAAGTACATCATTTGACCGCATGCGGCGCTAGTGTTGCAATAATTTCATCGCTGGTATACGATGTTGCGATGTTTTTTTTTAATTTTTTGTTTTTTTTACGGTTGATCCTCGTTTTAAACATTGCGTTTTAAGCACTTGACGAGGTTGATCTTCGTTTTAAACAAAGAATTAACGTTTTAGTATGTTTACTTAATCAAAATTACGATAATCGCTATACTAAGATAAACATCTAACACATTACACCTTGCACAAATGAATGCAAATAGTTGTTACTTAACCGCCAATTATAAAATATAATCGAAACATCGTAAAAGCTCTATTAACTTATTGAGACACTAGCGCCACCTGCGGTTAACCGTTGTACTACACTGCACCGAGTCCAAATCAGGACTTTCTCAAAAGTTTTAACGCGACAACTTCCAGAAGTTGCCCTTTCGGAGCTTGTTTCGACGTCTAGGACGACTAGGTGTATAGGGGTTTGAACATTTAAAAAACCGTTACGATTAGTCGGGTGCACCCGGCGTGTATTTGTCCTATTTCAACGTTTGGCCTTCGCCGCTGCTCGGCTGCATGTCGACGATGCGGTACTCGTCGCGCTGGCTGCTGCTGGGTTTGCGCGACTCCCAGCAGCCGTAGATGGCGGCGAGCAGGACGATCGCCACCCCGACCAGGCAACCCGCCAGTGCCGCTTGGTGTCCAACGTCCGCCAGATGTAGCAGCTGCTTGAGTTTCGCCATCTTGACCGGGCTGGCTTGGTAGATGCGCACGAAGCGGAACAGTGGGACGCGCACGTCCGGTACATGCTGCAGCAGGGCGATGTGTTCGTTGGCGCGAAGGAGCGTGTGGTACGTCGCGCCGAGGCATGACTCCAGCAGCGTTCCCGTGGTCGGTTCCAGCACGAAGTACGGCTGTGGCGCGTTGTCCGCCTCCGGTGCGTACACGGGCATTGCGTTACATTCGTTCGCGTTAAGTATGCCGTACCGTCCCAAGCGGATGGGAGTGCTAGGACATCTTCCGATTTGCTCCTCTGTCAACGTTACGGCTTCGTACGGTGAGTGCAACGTGTAGCGATATCCCAGTACCCCATCGACCAGTTGCTCCCGCTCGAACACCAACTCTAGCCGACGGCAGAGCTCGGGTAGGACTAGGCGGATGTTCACCACTCGGTCGATGCGCGAAGGGAATAACTCCCCGGTTAGGTCGGCGAAGCCATCGCACGGATTGAGCTCCTTCCGCTCCGGAGCGAGCCCAAACGAACGCACCACGCCGTACCTGGTGCGATCCTTCAGTCCAGCGTCCAGACTGTACATCTCACTCGGCCGGCGACTCACGTTGAACGTGCGGAAGTACGCAAACCGCTCGTCCTGACACGGCACACCGATGCTCGCACCGTCGCCGGCACACACTATCTTCCGCAGCTTCTCCAGCAGCGGCTCCCGGTGGCCGCCGAACAGCAGCTGGTCGACCGGCCGGGTCAAGGTGACGCGCTGGTGGTGGTTGTGCAGCAGAAACGACAGCTCCCGCTGGACGGAGTAGTTCTGGTGGCTAGTGCGATACGCTGCCTGCAGCGCGACCAGGTTGACGGTGGTCACCTCCTCCGGTTTAGCTGCATCGCTTCGGCCACCGGCAGGGTCATTGCGCCGGAAGTACGTACGCTTGCGGTAGGAGAGCGTACCGTTGACGGGGTGAAACTTGACATCCACCACCTCGGTGTACTCTGCAAAGGGAAGAACGTTGAAAGATGAGAAAATCGAGAAGTGGATCTGCTGGGTAAGCGTACGGGCACGCCAACCGTTCCAAACAACTTGCTAGAGCGCTTGGAGTTCAATTTTCTTGAATTCTAGGGATGCTACTCATACCAACATGTGGAATATATGTCTAAATGTGGAAGAACTAAACTAATTTTTGTCTCAAAAATCGTGACTCTATTTTTAGAACTTTGTGCAGTTTCAATATTGATTTTAAATGTGTTTTGTAGGTTAGCTCTGTGTTAGGAGACTTTTAAGACGTAAAAAACGAAAAAGATGACCAACAAATTGTGCAACAAAGAAAGTATCAATATTCTAAAACAATAAAATGGACACCTGTTTGACGCACCTTCGAACGTGTACGGGCCGAACTCCCGGAAGCTTGCCGACGACTCCTGCGGTGGGTTGCCCAGGACGGCCTGCGCGTTGGTCCAGTTGTACACGTACACCTGCCAGATGGGGCGCGTGGTCGGTCGTCGCCATTCCTTGTAGAGCGCCGTACCGGGTTGAATGTTTTTCTCCTGCGCAGGAAACGATCACAATGAGAGTAGTCGCACTTCATCCATCACGTCACGGAGCTACGGAGCGAGCACGCGGGATATCGCACACCGGAACAAAAACAGAGCACACGCCTTTGCCGTTGACCTATGTGACTCCCCCTGTCTGACCCCGCTGGAAGGTGCCGATGTCGCACGTCATCTCCATCTCGCATGTAAACTGTCCTTCGCGCGTGCGACCGACACACAAGGCTGGTGTCGTATGTTTATCGTTCGGGCCCCGTTTGATCGTCGGTTGATTGGTGGCATCCTAAAGCTGGAGCACCGAGACACACACCCCGGACGTCCGCACGTGCACTTACCTCGGTGACGAGTACGTCGAAGATGTCGCGCCAGGCTAGGAGGAATATCAATCCCGTCGCGGCAATGCCGAGTCCCAGGCCGGTCAGCAGATACCAGCGGCAGCAGCGCATCGTGCAGCGTCAAGACAGCTTTCGAACACTCGAGATCACTTTGCAGCAGTATCCCAAACAAGCGTTTCGGCCGAGCGTCACGTTCGGTGCCGAAAGCGCAAATGATTTGCAACCTGCTCGTACCTGCGCGGCCGCACACACGATACTCGCCTCGCAAGGCTGAGTGTGTGCGATTGTTTGTTGTTGTCTCCCTTCCACGGCGGCCCGTCGTGTGCGAATGTTGTCCGGTAGTATCCGGTCGGAGCGTTCCTCTCCCCCCTGGTGTACGTGCAGCGCGAGCTTAGAGACGATTGGAACGACTCTCTGCCGTACGTGCATCTCCCGTGTGGACATCCTTCGGCTTGTGCCGCTGTTGTATGCCGCTAGAACAAACCCGGCAAGATGTCCACTTCCGAGGTAGCATGTTAGAATGTCTAGCGTCGCCGGAAGGTGGTTCACAAGCTGCACAGCGACAGGTTCTCAAGACCTTGATCTAGTGGTGCGGTGTGTGTGCCCGCAAGTGTGTCATTACTTCGCACTCTCTCTCTCTCGTGAGCAGTAGCAGCATCGGCGCTACAACCGGTACAAGATCCTGCAGACCTTGTCACCGTTCTCGCCATTATAGCACCCCCCCTTCACGAATCGCCCTCACCGGCAAGCTTTCGGATTGCAATTACTTACTCTCGTCACCGTTTCTAAGTGACGCTCATTCATGAAGCTCACTGCAGCGGCATACTTGCGTCAGTGCATATTGATGCAGGGAACTCCCAGTGCATTCTGGACGTTTCGGAGAGAGAGAGAGAGAGAAAGAGAGGCTGCTGAAGTTTTTGCTGCACCGATATCAAAACAACTTTTTCCGTGTGCATTCTTGCCGATGGCGACTGTTATACGGGGCAAGACGTGATTGCTGGTGGTGTCATCAAGTCAACGTCGCAAGAGTTAGTTCCGATCGATAAAACGCTATGCCAGATTTTACGTTTTCACCAATCGTGCACAACGGCATCGCTGGGATCATCTCTTGGTTGGTCTTATCACACACCGGCTCCCAGCGACACAGTACTGATCGCTCATTATCAGCTCCAGGAGATAACAGAAGAAGAACAACAACGAAAACAACGCAACACAAACGAAATAATTGAAAGA
This sequence comes from Anopheles dirus, assembly GCA_000349145.1. NCBI lineage: Eukaryota > Metazoa > Arthropoda > Insecta > Diptera > Culicidae > Anopheles > Anopheles dirus. The sequence continues at coordinate 3,060,570 of KB672491.1, read as the reverse complement.
AACGATCTGTGTTAGAACTCTTTATTAGTAACGTCAAGAGGAGTAAAAGAGCACATCTAGAAGAATTCATTTCATATCGCTTTGTGGCCATTGAACGAGTTGTTAGAGAGATATACGAAGCGAGCGAAAAAGAAAGAACGTGAGAGAAAGAGAGAGCGATAAATATAGAAAGAGAGAGAGAGAGCGAGAGAGAAAGCGAGAGCGCTGATTCAAGGCCACCGGTCAGAATCTTAGCCTGGCTCATGGTTCACTTAAACTATCTGCATGAATCTAGTCGATGGGCTCACCCATCCTGCACGCTGCACGGAAAAAAACATGAACACCAAGCAAAAAGTATACAAAAAAACACACTCACACACACATACACACACAGTTCGACAGTTCGTTGCGGGGGCGCCTGTCAAACCTGTCCGTTGCGGACCGTCATGGTTGTTGCGTATCTCGTGCATCCTACCAAACGTGCCGAACGTGCTGCCGCCGCGGCATCGTTACAATATAATACTTGCTGTTTTGTTACGTTAATGATAAAATAGACGAGTAAGGCATCTACTGACCGGGCCTGCACTGGGATTTGGAGCGATTTGGAGGCGTGAGGGCCAGAAGCGAGTGGAGGGCACTTCCGGGTGCGGCGTACTATACAAGACCGTCTGTCTCCTTCTGGTTCGTCTCCCTAACGCATTTGTTTTTTTTTTTACATGTTTTACACTCGGTCCGAGGAGGCGTTCTCGTTCTGGTCTGCTGGGTTCGCTACGCGCGCACGAATATTTACACGGTGTGTCCGGCGCCATCTTACCCTAAAAGTACAGTTAACAAGTGCGCACGGGGCACGAATCTCTTGGAACATCGACCGCTACTAGGACACTGCAGAGGCAGCGCAAGGGAGCTTTGGCTTCGGTGCTGTCTCCGGCCCTATTGCACAGAAACACACTCTAGGAAGGGTCCGTATATACTAAGGCACTGGGAGAGGTTTGTTGTTTTTTTGGTTCGGTTTCCGCTTGGAGCGCCGACACACACAAGGAACACGGCGGGAAGCGCTAGCAGCGGGCAAACGAAGCGGCAGAGAAGCTTTGGTTCGGGTTCGGGGAGCTCTAGGTTGCTTGAACGATAAATACAATAGTCGCCGCGGCATGCAACACAGAACGTATGGTACACTCCAACAGCCAACAGGTGGCCTCTGCTGCCTGCCCGGCCCGACCGCTGTTTATACTTGATGGTTTCTTACATTGCTACATTGCCTGGCGCCGCACACCTAGCCTACCAGTCGTCGGGGACTTCCCTACACCCCAGGCGGCACGTCCGGTCCGCGTCACCCTCCGCTCAGCCGTCGCCGGTCCTCCCGCTCCATAATACTATCGGTGGCGGCGGCGGCGGTGTCTGCCGGTGCGTGGGAGTCTCCGGCCGGGTCTCCGGACGCAGTGTGCGGCAGCAGCACCGACAGGTTCGGGATGAGCAGGCCCGGGTCGGCCGGCCCCGGGCAGCGGCTGTCGGTGATCGGGATCTCGTACCCGTTGTCGGTCAGGATCGACGGCTGCGGGCTGGCGCTGTCCGTCGGCACGCTCGACCCGGGCTCCGGGCTCGGCTGCAGGTCGCCGCTGTCCTCGTACACCAGCTCCAGGTACTTGGGGGTGTTGGGCCCGGCGCCACCGGTCGCCCCGCTGCTCCCACTGCTCGAGGTCGGCGGCGTGGCGATCGTGCCGGTCTCACTTCCACCGTCCAGCCGGTACCGCAGCGACCCTGCAAGAAGCGTATTCGTGTCGCGTTAGTACCGTGCGTTCGGCACCGCAAACTTCATGCTTGTTAGCCACGCAGAATGAAGGTTAGAGAAGCAGTTGGCAAGCAATGGGCATGGGCAAGGGACTCCGAGCGCCGGGGACTAGTCTCCGACCAACACGTGTGGTGATGTCGAAACGCTACAGATCGGGTGTGGGTGTGTTTGCCGCACGCTATCTACCTGAGAGTGACGACACCGGGCTACCGTCTGACAACAGGTAAGCCGGATTGGAAACGGCCTCTGCAACGAGATGGATGAGGTTTTGGCGTTGATTGGCGTGCAGTGCTCACGGATGTGCGTTTTTTTTTTAAAGAGAGAACGAAACGAAGCAAACCAACGTTACCTTGCTGCAGCTTCGCCGGGAACGGTGCGATGATCTGCGTGTCCTCGCTGGTGTTGGCGCGCAGTGTCTTCAGCACCTCGAGACAGTAGCGGAACGTCGGGCGCTCGTCCGGCGAGAATCGCCAGCAGTACTTCATCAGCTCGTACCTGTGTGGGAGGTGAGACGTATGAGACGCTTGTTCTGCATGCCACCAACCCGCGGCACAACTTACACCTCGTTCGGGCACACCTTCGGCCGGTCGAGGTGGCCGCCCTCGCGCACGTGGTTCAACACCTCGACGTTGTTCTTCGCCTGGTACGGCTGCTCGCCGAGCGTCATGATCTCCCAGAGCAGCACGCCGAACGCCCAGATGTCGGACTGCGAGGTGAACACACCGTCGACCAGGCTCTCCGGCGACATCCAGCGGACCGGCAGCAGGCCCTCGCCCTCCTTCCGGTAGTAGTCGTTCTTGTAGATGTCGCGCGCCAGCCCGAAGTCGCCGATCTTGACGACGCGGTCGCGCGGATCCGTCGACGAGACGAGACAGTTCCGGCAGGCGAGATCGCGGTGGACGAAGTGCATCTCCTCCAGGTACCGGCAGCCGGACGCGACGTCCTGGCACATCGCGACCAGGTCGAGCATCGTGAGCCGGGCGGCCTGCCCGGGCAGGGAGCGGCTGCGCCGCAGGTAGCTCAGCAGGTCGCCGCCCTGCATCAGCTCCATGATGATGAGCAGCGCGTCCGGCTCGAGGCAGACGCCGAGCAGGCGCGTGATGTGCTTGTGCTTGAAGTTGCTCATCAGCTGCGCCTCCTGCAGGAACTCCTGCTTCTCGTGCAGCTTCGCACCCTTCTTCAGCGTCTGCGGAGCAAGTAAGCAGGTGGTTAGTGACGCTGTGCGTGCATGTGTGTGGGGCAGGGCCCCGTGTCTTACCTTGATCGCCACGCGTGTTTCCGCGTTTCCGTCGACACCCTTCACGACACCCTCGTACACCTCTCCGAAGGCGCCACTACCCAGCAGCGACGAGCTGGCCATAAAGATCTGTCAGAGGGCGAGCGCAAAACGCGTGAGACGTTGGGTCGCGCGTGCTTACCGCCACCGTGCGTTACGTACCTGATCCAGCCGTATGCGGGCCACCATCGAGATGTCCGCGTCCGGCATCAGGCCCGAGCTGTACAGGATGTTGTTGCTCTGCACGAAGTTGCCGCGCCGCGGCAGCTCCCGCAGCGTGGCGAGCTCCACGTCGGACAGCCGCGCGCTGACCGCGTCCATCGGGAAGTTCTTCAGCTTGCTCGTCTGGCATACTGTTGGGAAAAGGGAACCGCGTAAGCGTGGCGCCTCACTGCGCACGCAGCGCACCGCACGGGGTACTCACTGAGCAGGATGAAGCCCGCGACGAGCAGCAGTATGATCGTGATCGCACCGATGAAGGTCATGAAGTAGGCGACGGTGCGGTGCACCGGCAGCAGCAGCCCGGTCGGTGAGCTCGAGTTGCTGTACGGGCCCCAGCCGTACGAGTTGTTCGCCCGCACGCGGAACAGGCTGCTGTGCATGGCGATGTGCTGCTCCGGGATGAACCAGTACGGTTCCGGCCCGTTGTACACCAGCCGCCACTCCGCGTCGTGCGCTTTCGGGTCCGCGCTCGGCGTCGCCGGCGTTGGGCTGGCGGCCGCGTCCGGCTCGTTCGCCCGCTTCGTCCGGTGCGTCTGGCGCAGCAGCACCTCCAGCTCGTACAGCCCGATCGCGGCCCCGTTGTCCTCGGCCGGCTCCCAGCTCACCCGGTACAGGCCCTGCTGCAGCCTAGTGACGACCGGCTGACCGGGGGCGGCCGGCCGGTCCGCCATCGTCTCGTACAGGAAGCGGCGATCCCGCGGCCACTCGTACGGCTCCTGCCGGTGCGGGTAGTACAGCTGGAACGTGATCTGGTACTTCGTCTTCGGCGTCAGCCCGGTCAGCTCGTAGTGGTGGTTGTGCCAGAGCGCCACCTTCGCCTGCGAGTCGTTCATCACCTTCCAGCTGGTCTGGTCGGCTTTCGAGTATCGCAGCTGGTACCTGTGAGGCGAGCCAGATTGAGGTGAGCATTAAGTGTGTAAGACACTGACACACACGCACACATTCGACGAATGCCACAAAGAGGTTCAGAAGGCGTCGATACTGGTAGGCTCGGACTCGGAGTCTGTCAGGGTGTCATTATCGACGACAGGTTGAAGTTCATGGTGCACCTCGAGGAAACCTGCAAGAAGGCGATGAAGACCGCCACCACACTGGCAACACTCATGCCCAACAGTGGTGGACTTCGTATCACCCTCGAGGAGGACTCGACAAGCTACCAGAACGCACTTGCGGGAGAACCTCGAGAAGGCTGTTCGCGGAGGAACACTAGGTGGCAGAATAGCTGGAGCAACGCATCAAACGGCAGGTGGACCTACTCGCCGGTTCCCGATATAGCTACCTGGGTGGATAGCGTTGTGGATGCAAATTGTCCGCTGGGGACTCGCCGTGTGACAGCTGGTCTAACACCGGTCGATGTCCTCAGTGGCACAATAGCGCATAAGACACGGCGTTCCTTGGTTTGGAGGTCCACGTCAGGTAGGTCAGGTACCATCCCGAAGGTAACCGATCTATCTCTATACAAGCATAACAAGGCGAGACGTGACACATAGGTCATACCACACACCCGAAGTCATACAAAACGAAGTACGTGGACGTCCATTTGGTGTCAATACCCGAACCAAATGGACGTCCACGTACTTCGTTTTGTATGACTTTGGGTTTGTGGACCTATGTGTCACGTCTCGCAATAAGATACCGCGAGTGGGACAATAGAAGCCGAAGAGCGAGGATCGACAGCGATCTCTCCCGCTAGGCCTTGCGGGTCCCACCTAACACAGCGGTGTGTTTAAGGCGTATATGTGTAGCGTGATTTCTGTAATATAAATGTAAATAAAGTCCGTGCTCATAAAGCTATGTTTGTAACGTCTCAAACATAACACGGATAGAAAACACGGTGAAGTGGACTTCTTCGTCACCGGTTCTCCGGCTACTTCAGGAGTTACTTGCACCGGGCTAGAATCGCTACCTCACCCCACGTGCACGACAAGCGAGAACGAAGCCGAACCAGTAGAGCACCTGTCCTGTTCTGCTGCCCAAGGTTAATTCAAGAGCGACAGCAGTTAAGCAGCAAGTGTGGGGCTGAGGTTAAATAGGTCCAACCTGGTGCATCTGATGTTACATCTGATTCTGACGGCCAACTCCATCAAAGGAACAAAGGACAATCGGTAGACGACACTTTTGTAGGCCTACAAGTAGCTCACGTCTGTACGGAGCTTAAGAAGATCTTCCCTCCTTGTAAACAAAAAAAAACACTGCAAACTTACATGCGACAGTTGGTCGGCGGCACCCAGCGCACCCGCACGGTGGTCGAGGTCAGCGACAGCAGCTCGATGTCGCTCGGCTCCGGGAAGGTCTGTATCTGCACCTTCTCGCTCTCCCTGAACATCTGGAACGTGGAGTGCGCCTGCACCCAG